>PVKM010051542.1:0-10458 GCA_004027735.1 Carollia perspicillata
TATGAAGTAGTATCTCATTGTGGTTTTAATTTGCATCTCTCTGATGGCTGGTGATGCTGAGCATCCTTTCACATGTTTCTGGGCCTTTGGTATATCCTCCTTGGAGAAGTGTCTGTTCATGTCATTTGCCCATTTATTAATTGGGTTGTTTGTCTTCCTGGAGTGGAGTCCTGTGAGTTCTTTATATATTTTAGTTATCAAACCATTGTCCAAGGTTTCATTGGCAAATACATTTTCCCACATGGTTGGTTCCCTTATCATTTTGTTGATGTTTCCTTTAGCTATGCAGAAGCTTTTAATTTTGATGAAGTCCCATTTGTTTATTCTTTCCTTTATGTCCCTTGCTCTAGGAGACATATCGGAGACATATCAGTGAAAATATTTCTGCATAGAATATCTGAGATTTTCCTGCCTATGTTCTCCTCTCGGACTTTAATGGTGTTCCAACTTATATTTAAGTCTTTTTTCCACCTTGAGCTTATTTTTGTGTATGATGGAAGTTGGTAGTTGAGTTTCATTTTTTTGCCTGTAGCTGTCCAGATCTCCCAACACCATTTGTTGTGTAGAGGCTATTTGTGCCCCCATTTTATGCTTCTACCCCCTTTGTTGAATATTAATTGACTACAGACACTTGGGTTTATTTCTGGGCTCTATATTCTGTCCCATTTGTTTATGTGTCTGTTCTAATGCCAGTACCACACCATTTTGATCACAGTGGCCTTGTGATATAGTTTGATATCTGGCATTGTGATCTCTCCAACTATATTCTTCTTTCTCACAATTGCTGAGGCTATTTGGGGTTGCTTATGATTCCATATAAATTTTTGAAATATTTGTTCTATATATGTGAAATATAGCATTCGTATTTTAATAGTGATAGTGTTGAATCTATAAGTTGCTTTGGGTAGTATGGACATTTTGATGATGTTAATTCTTCCAATTCATGAAAATGGTACATGCTTCCACTTACTTCTGTCTTCCTTTATTTCTTTCTCCAGTGTTGTGTAGTTTTCTGAATACAGGTCTTTTACTTCCTTTGTTAGGTTTGTTCCTAGGTACTTTATTTTTCTTGTTGCTATATCAAATGGGATTCTTTTCTAATTTCTGTTTTTGATATTTTTTATAGGTGTACAAAAACACCTTCAATTTCTGAAGTTGACTTTGTATCCCACTGTTTTGCCAAACTCACTTATTAGGTTGAATAGTTTTTTAGTGGAATTAATAGAATTCTCTATGTACACTATCATGTCATCTGCAAACAATGACAGTTTTTCTTCCTCCTTTCTAATTTGGATGTTTTTTATTTCTTTTTCTTGTCTGATCACTGTGGCTAAAACTCCCAATACTGTATTGAATAGAAGGGGTGAAAGTGGACAACCTTGTCTTGCTCCTGATCTTAGTGGAAAAGCTTTTAGTTTTTTCCTATTGAGCATGATGTTAGCTCTAGGTTGCTTGTATGTGGCCTTTGTTATGTTGAGAAATGCTCCCACTGCTCCCACTTTGCTGAGTGTTTTCATCATGAATGGGTGTTGTACTTTATCAAATGCTTTTTCCACATCTGTTGTTATGATCATAAAGTTTTTGTTTTTCTTTTTGTTTATGTGATACATTATGTTTATTGATTGGCAAATATTGTACCATCCTTGCATCCCTGTGATGAATCCTACTTGGTCATGGTGTATCATCTTTTTAATGTATTGTTGGATGAGGTTTGCCAATATTTTGTTGAGGATTTTAGCGTCTATGTTCATCAGTGACATTGGCCTGTAGTTTTCTTTATTATTGTGTCTTTATCTGGTTTTGGATGATGATGATGCTGGCTTCATAAAAAGAGTTTGGGAATCTTCCCTATTCTCGTATTTATTGGAATAGTCAGAGAAGGATAGGGGTTATCCTTTCCATCAGTGTTTCATAAAATTTTCCTGTGAAACCATCTGGGCCACGCTTTTTGTGTACCAGGAGTTTTTTGATTATTGCTTCAATATCACCAGCTGCTGGGTGTCTGTTCAGACTTTCTGCTTCTTCTTGATTCAGTTTTGGAAGATTATATTGTTGTAGAAATTTGTCCATTTCACCCAGGTTTTCAAATTTCTTGGTATATAATTCTTTGTATTAAATTCTTACAATGCTTGTATTTCTGTGGTATCAGTTGTTGTCTCTCCTCTTTCATTTCTGATTTTCTTTATTTTGGTCCTCTCTCTTTTACCCTTGAGTAGTCAGCTTAAAGTCTTCTCAGTTTTGTTTTCTTTTCCAGAACAATTTCCTAGATTCATTAATCCTTTGAATTGTTGTTTTAGTCTCTATGTCATTTAATTCTGCTCTGATCTTGCTCATTTCCTTCTTTCTACTCATTTGGGCTTTGTTTGTTGTTCCTCCAGTTCTTGTAGGTGTAAGGTTAGGTTGTTTATTTCAAATGTTTCTATCTTTTTTAAGTAGGCCTGTATTGCTATGAACTATTTATTTGAGGTTGGTGTCTAGTTTCAAGCCCTTGTGGTCAGAGAAAATGCTTGATATGATTTCCATTTTCCTTTTTTTAAAGATTTTATTTATTCATTTTTAGAGAGGGGAGGGAGGGAGAAAAAGAGAGAGAGAAACATTAATGTCTGGTTGCCTATTGAGCGCCACCAACTGGGCACCTGGACTGCAACTCAGGCATGTGCCCTCACTGGGAATCGAAGTGCCAAACCTTTGATTCACAGTCTGGCATTCAATCCACTGAGCCACACCAGCCAGGGTTGGTTTCAATTTTCTTGAATTTGTTGAGGCTTGTTTTGTGTCCTATTATGTGGTCTATCTTTGAAAATGTTCCATGTGAATTTGAAAAGAATGTGTATCTTGCTTGTTTAGGATGTAAGTTTTTCTATATATCTGTTAGTCCATTTGGTCTAGGGCATTGTTCAATGCCACAATATCCTTGTTGATATTTGGTTTGGAAGAACTGTCCATTTTTGTCTTTAGAATATCTTGCAATGTTTTTTTTGGTGGAGGTGTATTCTTTCAGCTTTCTTTTGTCTGGGAAACTCCTTATTCTGCCCTCCATTTTAATTGAGGGCCTTGCTGGGTAGTGTGGTCTTGGTTGCAGGCCTTTGCTTTTCATTGCTTGGAATATATCTTGCCATTCCTTTCTGGCTTGCAGTGCTTCCATTGAGAAGTCAGCTGCCAGCCTTATCAGGGCCCCCTGGTATGTTACTTTCTGTTTGTCCCTTGATGCTTTTAAGGTTCTGTGTTTGTCTTGGAATTTTGCCATTTTAATAATGATATGTCTTGGAGTGGACCTCTTTGGGTTCATTTTCATTGGGACCCTTTGTGCTTCCTGAACTTGCATGGTTCTTCCCCTCTTCAAGTTAGGGAAGTTTTCTTTTATTATTATTTCAAACAGGTTTTCTATCCCTTGCTCCTGTTCTTCTTCTGGTATTCCTATGATGCCATTGTTGTTGCATTTCATGATGTCCTGAATTTCCTGTAAGATATCTTCATACTTTTTGAATCTTTTTTCATTTTGCTGCTTTACCTGAGTATTTCTTTCTACCCTCTCTTGCAGCTTGCTGATTTGGTTCTCTGCTTCATCTAGCCTGCTTATAATTCCTTATAGTGTATTACTAATTTCAGATATTGTATTCTCCATTTCCTCCTGCTTCTTGTTTATAGTTTCCATTTCCTTTTTCATGCTTTGTAGATCCTTCTCAGTTCTTTGTAGTTGTCACTAAGTTGCTTGAGCATCCTTATAAACATTTTTTTAAATTCTATGTCAAGTAGATTTCTTGCCTCAAATTCATTTAGCTTTTTTACTGGAGATTCTTCTATTTCTTTTGATTAGGTGGGTTTTTTTTGGTCCTCCCACTTTAGGTGACTTTTTTCATTTCAGCATCTCAGCATGCTCTACTTTGCCTGCCTGTCTTCATGAGGTGGACTTCTCTGGTAGGAGTTCTGTAAGATTCAGTGGTCTCTTTGATATCCTTGTCCAGATGCTCTAGGGTTGCCCTTTCTTCTATTTGTGTGATTTCTCTTATTATGCTTGGGCTTTACTTGTTGGTGGCTTCTTTGTTGGTGTATTCTCTCCTCCAGAGGGCTTAGTAGTAGTCACATCCTTGTCTTGTATGCTGTTGTATAGGTGTTGGTTTAAAAAGCAGCATTACCAGACAACCAAACCTATGCCAGCAAAGAGAATCCCCTACCACATCAGCAATCTCAACCATATTTGAGCAAAGATTAATAAAGGTGAGGAGAGATTACACATATTATAAGATATGACAGAGGGAGTATGAGATGACTAAAAGAGAGGAAAATGTTACTGAGTGGGAAGTCAGAGAAGAATTGATGAGTAGCAATAGAACCAAGGCAAAGAAAAGGATAGAACAAAATTTAAAATGTAAGTAAAACATGGAAGAATGATAGGAACAATGAGGTAAGAAAAGGGGAGAGTATGCTACAAGATTTGAAGTAAAATTGAAAAGGTATTGGACCAAAAAGAGCAAAATTGCAGAAAAATCACAGCAGGGTTAAAGTTTGCTGAAGGTGGAATGGAGATAAGAATATTGTATAATAGTGGAAAGTGAATATGAGGTGTCTACAGTAAAGAAAAAATGATTTTGAGTGGATAGGGGAAGCAAAGAGTAACAAGAGTTACTAACACTTATTAACAAGAGTAAGATGTAAAGCCCAAGTTGGGAGAAGGGGAAAGAAAGGGAAATAAAATTCCCCACTCAACCGATCAGGGGCTGGGGAAAGGCAAAATGGACTAAGATAGGGGGACAGTATTCTATGGGATTTAAAGTACAAACAAATAGTGAACAAATAGGAGTTCCATTGGAGAAGTACAGCAGTAACTTGGCATTTCACCCTACTAGTCACTGTTTATAAAAAGTGAAAAGGAAATAAGGCTCTTATAAGAGGGGAAAAAGAATGTGAGCTGACTTAAGAAAGAAGAGCGCTTATGGGAGGTGATGGAGGAGAAATAGTGAGAGTAAGGGATAGAAACTTGGCAGAGAGTGAGAGAAAATAGAGTTAACCACAAGAGTAATAAAGCTCAGGAAGATGGCAAAACATACTAATGCCAGGGAAGGGTACTGTGTGGCATTTAGAATAACAATAATATGAAAAATATATACATATAATGTGAATAAGAAGAATAAAAAGATCAAGAGTAGTGAGTTATTTGGAATACAAGTGAAGTGAAAGAAGCAAAATTAAAATGCAATATGAAACAGAGAAAAACAAACAAGCAAAAACAATTTTAAAAAACCCAAAATAACAAAAAGAAAAAAGAAAAAAATGCAAGTTCTCATGAAGAACAAGGTGAAATTTGTCTCAGCTGTTGGTTTTCACCTTCTGATTTCTTCCTACACCTGTCTCTGGATTTCTGGTTTTCTCTCAGCTCCAGGTCCGGGGTGGGTCATCCAACTTTTGGCAACATCACTTGTATCTCCTTCTGCCTCTGGAGGGAGCTTCTGCTGCAACTGAGAGGTGAGGTCTCTGTGTCTTGTCTGGGAGGCACTGTTCAGTCTTCCTGGAAAATTGTGAGTGGTTTATCCTGCCTCTATACCTCCCATCTTAGTCTGTCCCAGTCTATTTCCAATAATGTATAATTTCTGCTTAAGTAGCTATCAGGTTCATGATGAGTGGTGGGGGTGGGGGGTGGGGCCTAGGGGCTAATCTGTGTAAGAGCATCAGCTCTCTCCTGCTTGGCGTATTCTGCAACTCTGTGTGCGAGCCAAGTCTGGGCAGTACCCTGGATCCCCTTGCTGTACCCTTTCCTAACTTCAGGTGTCGATGGCCTCAGTGAAACAGGATCCCAGGAGCTGGTGTACTTTGTCTCCCTGGGGGGAGTTTATAATGGGCCCTTTGGATATTAGCTTTGCTGTCTTACTCTTGGAAAAATAAATAAATAAAACTGTCTGCTGGTTGTTAAGACTGCCCAGCAGGTTTTGCAGATGTTCCCAGTTTTTGCATGTGGTGGGTGGTTGGGCTCAGTTTTTCCCTTCCAGTGGTAACTCAGCCTGGGTTACAATAATCACACGTGCCTAGTTTCTAGCTCACTCTCTCACAGCACTGTGTGGCCTGCACTCTCCACTCTATGTAGTTGCGCTGAGATGGTGCCAATAAACCACCTTGCTTTGCACCCCTTGATCAATCCACGAGGTACACTGAGTGGCAGCAAATCACACACAATCTTCCCTCCTTATTGGCCAGGCAGCTGCACAGACGAGGTCCCTGCCCAGCGCGCACCTTAGTTCCCCTTTTGAAAAAAGTCTCTGGGCACCACTGCAACTCCAAGCCACTGCCTGGCTTTCCACACACTCCAACTCTGGCAAGTCCAGTGTCTATCTGAGTCACAGCCAGTCTTGCTTGGTCCACCTCTTCTCCCAGCTCCAGGTGCTTCCAGGATCCCTCCCCACTCTCTGGCACTGGTTTCTGGGATTTCAACCCCAGCTTGGGTGTCAGACAAGTTTGTGTGTGTGTGCATGTGTGCTGTTTTTCCCTAGCAACTTCAAGTCACTCCTGGAGCAGTCTGTGATTTCCCTTCCCTGGAAGTGGAGGGAGCCACGAGGCTGCTATCACTGACCTGACTCTTCTCTGATGTCCCTGTGGCAGCCACTGTCTTTGGTTCCAGGCCCAGGGACTTTCCTGTCTGCCTACAAAATCTCCTTAACCGTCTGTTTTGAAGTGTCCTTTGCACACTTTGGCTTCCTAACTTCAAATCAGCTAAAATTCTGTTGGCTGTTCACTTTGTTTTTCAGATTAGCTGAACATCCCAGCTAGGTGCAGGAACAAGTTGGCACAGCTCCCTCCTACTTTGCTGCTGTCTTCTTCCCTTCAGAACTGCATTTCTTTTTGAGGCTGAATAATAACCTCTATATACCACCACATTGTGTTTATCTGTTGTGATGGTTAGTTTTATGTGTCACCTTCACTGGGCCATGGATGCCTAGGTATCTGATCAAACACTATTTCTGAGAGTATCTGTGAGATGTTTCTGGGGGACATTAGCATATGAGTTGGTGGACTGAGTACAGCATATGGCTCTCTCCAGTGTGGGTGGGCATTACCCAATCTGCTTAGGGCCTAAGTATAGCAAAAAGGTGGAGAAATATTGAATTCACTCTCTGCTTGAATGATTAAGCTGTGACATCAGCTCTTTCCTTCCCTTAAAGCTTTTGCTTCCCAGGCCTTCAGACCTGGACTGGAATCTATACTATTGCCCTTCAGTTTGCAGGTCTTTGAACTTCACTACCAGCTTTCCTAGGTCTTCAGCTTTGCAGACATAGCTGATGGGACTTCTTGGACTCTGTAATCATGTGAGCCAATACTTTGTAACAAATCTTATTATATCTATATACCTATTTATCTAACCTATTGTCCCTCTGGTGAACCCTAACTAAGATATCCATTCATCTGTTGAAAGACGCTTGGATTGTTCCCACTTTTTGGCTAATATGAATAATGCTGCTTTGAACATTCATGAACAAATATCTGTTTGAGTCCCTGTTTCAATTTTTGGGGTATGTGCAAGAGTGGAATCATATGGGAAGTCATATGGTAAATCTATGCTTTGCTTTTTGAGGAACCACCAAACTGCTTTCCAGAGCTGCTACACCATTCTGCATTCTTACCAGCAATATGCAAGTGTTCTAACTCTTCCACATCTTTATCAACACTTGCTATTTTCTGGTTTTGTTTGTTTGTGTTTTATTGTAACCATCCTAGTAGGTATAAAGTGTTATATCATTGTTGTTTTGACTTACATTTCCCTAATAACTAATGATGTTGAGATAGTTTTCATGTGCTTATTTGCCACTTGTACATTTTCTTTAGAGCAATGTCTATCAAGTCCTTCCTTTGTCCATTGTAAAATTAGGGTTTTTGTTTTTGTTTTTGAGTTATAGGAGTTCTTTATATATTCTGGATATTAAGGCCTACATTTTTGTTTTTAATCCCCTTCTTAAGATAAAATGGATCAACACGCTTCATCTTTCTGTCTCCTATTTCCCCAATTCCCATCTAGCCTTGTTTCATCAACTAGAGATAGTCTGTCTTCAATCTCTCCTATGTATCTGAGTAAAACCATTTCCAGGTGTTTCTCACCTAAATAAAACCCTACCCCAAATCTCCCACCATCTTAAGCCATGATTTCTTTTTTTCTCTTCTATACATTGATATACTTGCCTCAAGAGAAAACCATTGTGGTTTTTACTCTATGCCCACCCCATTCTATTGAAACTCTTTTTTAGACAGTCACCAATGACATTTAGGTTGGTAGTGAGTTTTTGTCATTTTTTTCTATGTTGTTTTCTTTGGAGTACATGAAACTGTGGCCTACTTTCCCCTAAGTTTACTTTTCCTTTGGCCTAAATTGTAATTCTATTTTCCTTTTTTTTTTTTTTTTACTTTTCATTACTATAGCTGGATGCTTTCCTCACATCTTTTATAATGCATCTGTAATTTCAGAGTTTTTGCAGGGTCTTTGGGATGGGTGGATAATTCTGTTGTTGGAAAGCCAAGTGTCTTGCAGGTAAGCCAGTATGTCCTAGAGAAGAGGAATGAAAAAAGGGGAAAATGTGTTCTACTTCACAATGTAAAAAGCTATTTCAGTGATAGACTGGGGAAATTTTTATAGATTATATTGCCTTTTAGAAAATGCTTATCTTTCTTAATGTTTATTTAGACTACATTGTCTCTAAGAATTATTGTTTTTCCTTGGAAAGGGTGTGTGAGATTGTGTTTTCATGTTACATGCAGGACAATTTAGAGTGGTATCCTCAACTCCCACCCACCATGAAGATGCCTGAGCAGGGACTGAACTTGCAGTGGGAAAGACCTCTGTGGACTCATTTCTTCTGAAGTCTGTGTTGTCATTCTAAATGGATTAACTCATACTCTGGGAAATGTTCTGGTAGCTAGGTGTGTTCTCTGGCTTGTGTGTCAGGATGAAGCAATGATGTGGTCCAGTGTTAGGGAATCCATTGGGTTCAGACAGAGGTGAGGAGATTTGTACAGCAACAATGAAAAGGAAGATGGACTTTTCTTTAAGGAGAATAATAGAAGGATGGTCTTCAAGTCATGAAAGTAAGACCAGGCAGTTGAATGTGCTCCATAAGAGGAATGGTGTTTTCCTTTTCTCTAAGATTCTGGGGTATAGTAATCTATTTAGCATAGAGGCTTAAGTTTCCTTATTTTCTACATTATCATTTCCTGTAATTATCCATTAAACTTTAATAGAGATTTTTTGCATGCTCAGAATCTTGTTTGAGTGGTTTTCTGGATAAATAAGGAGCATCCTAGGAAGAATACATGCTGACATCTTTGTACCATCCCCACCCCTCTCAGATATATCCTATTGAAAAGAAGCAGGGGACCCAGAGGCTCAGGTGATGAAGAGCAGTATGAGTTGCTCAGGGTAGTACTGAGAAGGGCTGAGGGGGAAGTATGATAATGGAGGGGCAATCACACTGCTGGTACTCCCTCCCCCTAATATATTAGAGGAAGGTACACCCACAAGGGCAATAGACATTTCAGTTTTATCTTGAACTTGATTTTCTGTTTTTCTCTTACTCTCTGCATACACTCCTTTTTTCTCCCCACTGTGTTGTTTACTTCCATGGGCATACGAAGATCTATGAGATACACTGCTCTCTCTCACTCTTATCACTCCTAAGTTTCAATCACAAGCCTATAAATTCTTGCCTGAATTTATTTCTTATCAAGTGACTAGGGACATACTATTCACACTGCAAACTCCATGTGGTTAAGGTTAAACTTTGTATCATTACTTTGCCTCTGCATCCTTTTGTCTATACCAGCTTCTCCTTGTCCTTGCTATTCTAATTTTTGTTCATTGCCCTGCCATTTTGCATCATTCAGGCTTAGACTGGGTCCCTTTTGAGTTCATCTCTTTTGCCATCTGCACTCTGGTGGCCAAAGTCTGTCCATTTTCCCTTAGCGACTCTTTGTTTTGACTCCACTTTCCCTTCCCACTGCCACACCCTCAGCCCCTAGTCTTCATGCTCTGATTCTTGTGGTACTTCCTGGTTTCAGGACTGTAGTTTTTTCATTTCTTTCAGGAATCTACATGTTACCATTGGATCGATATCTTTTTTTTAATTTAATTTAATTTTAATTGTTTAAGTGCAGTATTCTGCCTTTTACCTACATCCCAGCCCACCCCCCAGACCTCCTCACCTCCCTCGTGTTTCCACCCACGCTTCTTTTCGTCCATGTGTCCATTATAGTACTTCCTGCAAACCATTCCCCTTTTCCCCTGGAATTCCCTCCCCTTTCCCCTCTGGACACTGTCAGCCTGTTCTCTATTTCAGTGTCTTTGATTATATTTTGCTTGCTTGTTTGTTTTGATGTTTAGGTTCCTCTTAAAGGTGAGATCATGTGGTATTTGTCTTTCACTACCTGGCTTATTTTGCTTAGCATAATGCTTTCCAGTTCCATCCATGCTGTTGCAAAGGGTAG
>PVKM010051543.1:0-10445 GCA_004027735.1 Carollia perspicillata
TCTTACCAAGATTCCAATGACGTATTTCACAGAACTAGAATAAATATTTCAAAAGTTTATGTGGAACGACAAAAGGCCCTGAATAGCGACAGTGATTTTGAGAAAGGGGAACAAAGTTGGAGGAATCATGTTACCTAATATCAAACTATAATAACTAATCAAAACAGCACAAAAAGAGATACATAGATCAATGGAACAGAATAAATAACCCATAATTAAACCCATACCTTTACAGTCAATTAATATTTGACAGAGGAAGCAAGCACCTACAATGGGTTAAAGATAGTTTATCAATAAATGGTGTTGGGGAAATTGGACAGACACATATAGAAAAATGGAACTAGACTACCTTCTTATGTCACACATAAGAATAAATTCAAAGTGGAGGAAAGACTTAAATCTTAGACCCAAACCCATAAAAATCCTAAAAGAAAACATAGGCAGGAAAATCTCAGACATTGCTCATAGCAATATTTAATCTGACATATCTCCTCAAACAAAGGAAACAAAAGAAAGAATAAACAAGTGAGACCACAGCAAACTAAAAAGTTTTTGCACAGCAAAGGAAACCATCAACAAAATAAACAGACAGCCCATAGAATGGGAGAACATATTTGCTGATACATGTGATAAGGGGTTAATATCCAAAACTTATAAGCAAGCTTATAAAACTCAACACCATAAAGACAAATTATCCAATTAAAAAAAATGAGCAAAGGACCTGAATAGACATATCTCCAAAGAGGACATACAGATGGCCATAGACATACGAAAAGATGCTCAAATCACTAATTATCAGAGAAATGCAAATTAAAGCCACAATGAGATATCACCTCACACTACTCAGAATGGCTATCATCAATAAATCAATAAACAACAAGTGCTGGCAAGGATGTGCAGAAAGGGGAACTATTTTGCATTGTTGGTGGGAATGCAGATTGGTGCAGCCACTGTGGAAAGCAGTATGGAGATACCTTAAAAAATTAAAAATGTAACTGCATTTTGACTCAGTGATCCCATTTCTGATAATATGTCCAAAGAAACAAAACACTAATTTGAAGCAACATAAACAGCACTATGTTCATTGCAGCATTATTTACAATCACCAAAATATGGAAGCAGCCCAGTGTCCATCAGTATATGAGTGCATAAAACAACTATGGGACATTTACACAATAAAATATTACTCAACTGTGAAAAAAGATGAAAATTATATCATTTGCGACAGCATGGGTAGACTTGGAGAGCGTTTTGCTAAGTGAAATAAGTCAGCCATAGAAGACAAATACCATATGGTTTCACTTATATGTGGAATCTAATGAACCGCCTGCACTAACAAGCAAACTAAATACAGACTCATAGATAAGAGAGCAGGATGACACCTATTGGGGGTGGGAAGTTAAGGGTTAGAGAGATTGAGCAAAATGGAAAAAGGACTCATCTACACGGACAACAGTGGCAATTGTGGGGAGGAGGAGGGTATAAGGGGAATAAATGGTAATGAAAAATATAATAAAAAAATTTTAAAAACCATTGCTAGATTCTTAATATTTTGTTTTCCAGATTTTTTCTTAAGCTATCTAAGACATACAGCAATTTGGTAAAGTATACCTTTGTGAATAAAGGTGAAACAATTACTCATCTCCCAACTCGATTCCTCCTGAATTAGGAAACTCATAGTGATTTTTTTTATTTGCATGGCAATATAGTTATTTAGAGAAGTTCAATAAGTATCCGTTCTCCTTATAAGGGACACAATTGGAAACGTTGGATATATTATAATGCCTTTGACTGGAATACTATATTTCAGAATATGTTTAGAGTCAAATATTTTCAGATAGCTTTAAGAAACTAAGCTTGACTTTATGGAGCCAAATGAAGACCCTTGGCAAAACTAGCCTAGTACCTTGCTTACAGGCTTCCCAGCAGCTTTACTTACCAGGTGAGCAAGGAAGGTCACTTCCTGATAAGTCCAGGAAGCTCAGGATATTTTGGAGACTTCAAGGAGAAAGAAATTAATCTAAATCTATAGGTATTGCAGGCAAAGTCAAATGGCAAGTTCTTGGCTGGCTTCTTAGCCCTGAGAGACATTTAAGTCTAATCTGAGTCAAGAAAAGATTCAGTAAGCAAACTTTAAAAAAGCCTACATAATTATCACTATTCTTGCTGCACTTACAAAATAACAAGGTCAAATTTAATGAGACTATTGTGGTGATTTCTTTGAAGTTTATATCAAGTTGTCCAACTTTAGCTTGTAGGACTTCAGGAAAGGGCAGTTTTAGTTCTCACTGATTCAAAGTCAGGATGGGATAAAATTGGGAACATGTTTAGGGCTGTTTTGCAGAGAAATTAGTCTTACTTTGATTATCTCTGATAGAAATGGGGGTGATTATTAAAAAATATTTTAGTAGAAAACTATAAACAACCCTTTGCAGAGATCATATTCTGGTCCTGTTCATTGTTTTTAAGTTTTGGTTATCAACCTGTAAAATAGATGGGATCCTAAGTTTTTGTAGTTTCCTCCAAAATCTGGATACAATTCCACAAATTAAAGCTCCCAATTTTATCCCATCCTTTTAGACGATACTCATGCTTGTTGTTGTGTGTGCTACTCAGTTATTCTACCAGAACACCTGATAACTTCCCAGGGACATTCAACTACAAACCAAGAAAATCTATCAGATTACTATTGCCTGACACTATTCTATATGAAGATGTTTGGAGTCCGACATGTAGAAATCTTCTTAATTGACTGCTCTCAGGACTTAAAAACAGCTTATAGTTTGCTCTAACCATTAACTTTTGCTCTTCCATAGAAATGCCCCACACTGAGATACTGCTTCAATGGGTAATGGAAAAATTTACTGAGTCTGTGGACTGTGGGACTTCTTGGAGGAAGTTTCAGATGGGATTCAGAAAATGGCACCCCTAAATATGGCATTTTGGAAAATTAAATATTTTAAGCTAAAGAAGTGTGAAATAATGGCATAAGCAGGAAGGTCATTCTGACAGATGCTCCCCTACACCCTAGAACTTTCTTTCCTGAAACAAGTCATACAACTCCCATGTACCCTCCCTGTGCCAGAAGGAAAGAAGACATTCATATCACCAGAGACAGGGACTTTGGGCTGAGAAATCTGTATAAATAAACCGTTTTGAACTAACCCTTATCTTCCTACATACTTCTTAACCATTTACTAGTCCAAGCCCTTCTGCCTTGTCAATTCTTCACATATCTGCTTCTTTATCTAAGAGGTATAACCCTGGCTGGGTGGCTCAGTTGGTTGGAGCATCCCCCGCACTCTTCCCCAGCCCCTACCCTGTGCACCAAAAGGTGTTCAATCCTCTGTCGGAGTGAATAAGAAAGGCAAATGAAATTTCCCTCTCACATTGATGTTTCTTTCTCATATTGATGTTTCTCTCTCACACACACTCTCTCCCTCCCTTTCCTCCCTCCCTTTTTCTCGCTCTAAAATCAATGGAAACATATCCTCATGTGAGGATTTTTTAAGAAGGGTGGCCAGTGTGGCTCAGTTGGTTTACAGTGTTATCCCATAACCAAAGGGTCATGAGTGGTTCGATCCCTGTTATGGGCATCTACAGAAGGCAACCAGTTGATGCTTTTCTCTTGCATTGGTGTTTCTCTCTCTCCCTCCCTCTCTCCCTCTCTCGTTCTCTGAAAAGCAACAGAAAAAAGAATGTCCTTGGGTGATATAAAAGCCTGATGCTCCAGCTATTTCTTTAGGTCTTTATTCTCTTATGAGAATACTATGTACATGTAAAAATTTAATAAAATGTGTACGCTTTTTTTCTTGTTAATCTCTCTCATGCCAGTTTAATTTTTTAGACCCAGCCAGGGACCCTTAAGAAGGTCAAGGACAATGTTGCCCCCTAAAAAGTGAATCTTGGGTGACTTCAGTTTCCATTCTGGAGCTTCAGAAGTTAAAAACTGATACAGACTCAGATTTGTCCTGCAAGGTGTGCTTTATTTAATTTAAATAAGAATTCATTGCTCACATTTTACAGTGGAGAGGTTTTAGGTAAAAATTCATACTTCTACTTTTTATTAAAAACATAATCATTGCCAAATTTTGTCATTGTAAGAATTGGCTGGACTAGAGTAGTAGCTCCCTTTCCTTCTTCAATGGAAATTTTTCTGTAATGCCTACCAACCACTCTTTTCCATCAGAGAGTTGGCTGCTAAGGACATGTGAGTTGGGCCTTCTATTCTAGAGACTACCTTGAAAGGGCCAAGCTGGGAATCCAGGGAAGCCTCTCTCCCTTCCTCCTGCTTTCCCATCCAGATGGCAGTCATCTCACTCAACGTTGATTACAAGACTCTGTTCAGACTCCAGCCTATTTATAGCATCCATTTGTGCTGGAGATGCTAATACTGAGTTAAGGCAAATTGAACACATTGATTTTTTATTGGCACATACCCTTGTATTCTAGAAATTTCCTGAGTTTCATAGCTTAAATTTACCTGAATCCATTCCTTCACCTAGGCAATTGTGAAAGCTTTTCCGTAAGTATACCACCAGTAGCTACTGGGAGACATATATTTGAGTCAGTTGGTTAAGAAAACACACATGCGTGTGTGCACACACACACACTAATATATTTAATTTTTCAATTTTTCACCAAGGGCATGGTGCTAAATTGAGCAACTAATTTAATCTTAGAAAGGCATTAGTTAAAAAAGCATCATGTCTATGCATTAAAATCTGGTTGGACCTCAGAAACCACTCTGGGGCTGGGATTCTACCTCCAAACGCCTGCATGATTGCGATGTGCAGCCAAAGTGTGAAACCACTGCTGCAAAGAATGCCTACCAGACCTCTGGAAAAGCTCCTCCTAGTTAATAAATCACATGATCTCTTTGAGCCATGGGGGCCTCATTTATAAAATAGGAATAAGAATGATCTAATTCACTGGACAAGTGTAAATGGTGAAGTGGTATGCAAATATGAATGAGTAGTGGCAATGATGAGGAGGAGATGAATACTGATGGAAATGTAGCAGCCCAGCTCATGCTTGTTCAGCATAGGCTTAGAAAATCTGAATACGTTATTTTCTCTTAATTTTAATTATTTTTATGGTTCTAATTTAGAAATGTGCGTTGCCTATTACTAACAAAACAGATGAATCCAAAATCACACTGAATGAAAGAAGCCAGATACAAAAGACAAATACTGTATGATTCTATTGACACAAAATATAGATCAATCTATAAGGACAAAAAGTAGATTAACTATTAGTCTTTTGGGAGTGATGAAAATGTTCTATCTTGATGGTTTCATGGGTGTATGCACTGTCAAAGTTAATGAAATTGTACTTTTTTAATGGATAAAGTTAAGAAGAAGAAAAATTACTCACAGAAACCTGGTTAGAAAAAGGTAGTATTATTTTCTAATTTCCTGAATTAGAAATCCTGAATTTTTGGAAGAACAGCAGCAGAACAAAGGTGAAGGAAAGACTGTAAACAAAATGGAAGATTATTTTTGGAGTAAACTCTTGGGCTTTGTACTAAAAAGATCATGATGAAGGTAGCATAATGTTAATATTTTTGTGTTTCTAAGTAAGAGGAAAGAAAACCAAAGCCCCCTCAAAAATCTTCACAAAAACTATTGCTCTTACCATGTATTTTTTGCCACAGTTTTCACTCTGGCAACATTTATAGTTGTTATCACTCTCCAGAACAAGAAGAACTGCTGCAACTATAAGCATCTACAATAGGGAAGAGAAGAAATATCAGAAATGAGAGACTAATTCACAGTCATGCTTGTAAACAGGGCACAATGATTCAGAGCATAGATTCTGGGTTGGACAGATCTGGGGAAGAATCCTGGCTCTGCTAACTGCTAACCGTAAACTCAAAAGTCCTTCCTAAAAAAATGGTGTTATTAGGGTACTATGAAGTAATGTATGTTAAATTTTGAACATAGTGCTTGATCCATAGTAAGTGATTGATATATGTTAGCTATTATTATCACTGATCAGTCATCAAAAGCTAACAATTGAAGAAGACTAAATGGTATGGACATGGGAATACCACCTGGGCAGCAAACCTCGTTAACACTGACCCAGTTGTAAAAGACAAGGGAAAGCCATCCACAGACTTTGTAGTTTGCCAGCCTCTTTCCATTTACCACTGTCTGGGATGGGAGGTGAGAGGCATGGTCAATCTGAAACTGTAGCTCTTAATTCAAAAGTAAAGTAAGTCAATTCCCCCGTGCTTTCAAGCCAATAAACTGGAAGAAGTCAATGTAATTTACACACCCCTCCCGACAGCTTTTTTTTTTTTTTTTTTTTTTTACCTCAGGCAACGGGTTGTATTTTTGTTGTGGAAAGACTGGAATTTCTTGATTTTTATAATTTCTGTATGGGGCAGTTAGGAGCATGTATTGCTTCTGGCAAATTCTCCAGCTATCCTTCACTCCCACTGTTCTGTACCAAATCTTGAAGCTAAGTTTATTGTTTTTTTACTGTTTGTAGTCAACATTTTCATTTTCAAAATTCCTTTAGCCATTATTTATTTATCAATCAGTTCAATTATTTACCTATAATTCTCTCCTTTCTTTTAAAAGGATTTGATGCAGTAACAATAATATTTTTGAAAGATCTTAGACAATTAAAAATAGAGAAGAGTTTCTTATCCCAGTTTTAATTTACCATATATATGAGGAAAGACTCCTATATTCCCCTCCTTTCAAAACCATTAGTTATCACTGATTTTAATAGATTTTTAACCCAATCATACCTTACAAGTCATCCATTTACTACAGTTTCATATTGAGGGACACAATGAGATAAGGCACAGTAAACCAGACACAGCAACCAGCTTCATTATAATACTGGTAGAAATAAGACCCAGGCCCTGGAGTCCTGTGCCAAAAAAAAAAAACACAGGCATCGCCTGTGTTGAAAGAGAAACTGCTTTCTTTTTTTATTTTAAAATATAACTACAATACAGGGGACTCACAAATAGGGGAGAAAGGTACCCATAATTCCACCACCCTAACTTGTTTTTATGTACGTATCCCGGTGTTTTCCCACCTGTGTGTATTTTATATAGTTGCAATCAGAACATATTCATAATTTTGTTGTAACTCTTTTCCCACTTACAGAATTATATTCATTTTCCATGTTATTAGATCTTCATCATTACAGTTCTCATCATCATATAAAGTGAATGTAACACAGTTTATTTGGCTACTTCTGTGCTACAATGCTTTTAATTATTTATCATTATAATACCATTATAATGCTGCCACAAACGTCTGTGTATACATCTCTTTTCTCATTTTGGATTATTTCCTTAGAATGAATGATCAGATCTAGGATTACTGATTCAGAAGGCAGAGCATTTTCATAGCTCTTAAAGTATCATTCAAAAATCTTCTCCAAAAGTTTGCATTTATTTATGGAACCATGACCATAATTTGTTATGTACTTATCACATAGCAGCTTCAATAGCTTTGGGCATTATATTTTAAATTTTACTGATTTAATATGCAAATAGTAACAAAATGAAAACTGTTTTCCAACATAACTATTCAAGTATGATAATTAAACCACTCACAAAGATATAGAAATAGATTATAATAGTTTTTTTTTAGTTATTGGTGGCATAGTAAGCTTACAGTGTACAATGCGTTGTTTTTTGCAATGATATGACCAGGAAAAGTGTTTTTCCCACTGAGTTGCCAACATGATTTACTTTTTAAAAAATCTGCTCTTGATTTATTTTACATATTCAGAGCATAGCACAATGCCTGCTGATTTATTATTATTTTTTAAAGAAAAGTCATCAGGAAAACATTCATGGATTCTTACTGGGCACAATTTGATTTAACTTTCAAAAATACCACCATTATTAGGAATATGATGTTGCACTATTTAATGATGATATGACCTATCTATCCTTCAATAAGTATTTATAATCACAATAGTCACTGGCTACCTATTACAAGCCAGTCTCTGCATTGAGTGATTCATCCATGAGATTTTATTTAATCCCCACAATTCTCTGAGAAGTAAATGTCATTATTCCAACTTTCCAAATGAAAACACTGAGGCTCAAAGATGCTGAGTCACTTGCTCAAGGTCTCATGGCACAAATGAGAGAGCTTAGTTTTCAATGCAAGTTTGTCTGAATCTCCAAGGCTCTGTTTTTCCCATGCTGTCTTAATACAAAGCTAGAGAAACCGTGAGTGCAGATAGAAAACCTGTTTTGAAAAAGAGCAATGCCACTGCAGATTAAATAACTTAAATTGACACAGAGTTCATGAGAACATAATATTTCTACAGGTAAGAAAGAGTCTCACCAGCTTTTATTAGGACTAATTTCCTGCATTGCCAAAGCTACATAAACAAGCAGCTTACCAAAAAACAAAACGACTCTCCAAGTCCTAAGGGACTGCCTACCTCTCTATCCTCACCCATCTTCCAAATCTCAAACCCAGAATTAGTAGAATAATTTTATCATTATTTACTTTTTTATTAGGGGCAAAAAAATTCTTAGTTAAAACTCTTCTTCTTGTGGTTACAAGTCTGTAAAGTCACACTTACCATGATACCTGAGAAACAGATTCCTTCGAAATACCACACGTAGTTGGTGAGTTTATTGCTGGATGCATAGGAGGTTTGCCCATTTGGAAAATACAATAATATATTCACAATTATACTCCAGAGTGCAAGCGGAATCAGCAGACCACTTAGGCAGCTTCCACATTTCCGAGACCCCATTCTACCCTGCTCAGAACCTGCAGGAGATTTCAAGAGTGCAAAATTACATTAAGCCGGTTCTTCATCCTACCTGTCCTCTTTAAAAAAAGTACCTACCACTTTCTGGGTCAGAGCCCTTTACTTCACATTCATGAGGAGCCCAGGACGCGGAACGGCAGCCCACAATCTCTCGGTGTGAAATAGTGGTTGACTGTTTGGAGAACAATGGACAATGATCTACGACTGAAGAGCGGAGCTGCTCTTCATCCTGTGCCAAAGGAATGCAGTGTTTTCACCGCTTTTAAAGTAAATCATCTTCCTCTGGATTAGACTTAACCCTGAGCACATTGTAAGAAGGAAGTCGGGGTTGGGGTTGCCACTGAGTCTGGCAAATTTCATCTAACAGTGGAAGGGGGCTAAAGAAAATCTGTCAAGAGAACTTACTCTGGAGCAGAGTATGTGGTATGTTTGCTCAAATAGCCTGCCTGTGTATATCTGTCTTTCATTCTGTGTTCTTCATTGTGGACTGCCTCTTCACCGTGCATTGTTTAAACTGCAGGGGGCACAAAAAGGACAAACAAAGAAAGGGACAGCCAGGCTGGTAAGTGAGAAAAACAAGACATCACAGTGGCTGAATTTATTGTTACAACAATAGTGCAGCTTTCCTTCCAGGAGTTCATGTCCATTTTCTCTACCTCTTTGAAAAATAATAACAGGAATAAATCCATATCTTTCCTATTGCTTAGGAAAACGAAATGAAAGAAGTTGGGTAAAAGATGATTTTAAAAAAGACCTTATGAGTAATAAATTTAAAACAAGGATTTAAGAATTCTTCCTTCTAAATTATTGCCCTAAATTTAAAAAAGCCACAGATCTCCTTTAATTATGATGATATGAGAAGCGGATTAAGGGAAGGAATCTTAGCACCAACACATTAGAGATGATGGCAGTGATGGTAAAGAATTCAAAGATTGCCTGACCTCGTCGCCAGTCTTTTCGGTAAGGTCGGAATCTCAGACCGTGCTTGACTTAACTTTCTTAAGTCTCAGCTGTCTCAGCTGTGAAATGGGAATAAAACATGGCTCCTCCCACACAAGGATACTATGAGAATTAAATGAGATTATCTGTGCAATTAAATGAGATTATTATGCAGTGTCAGGTGATATAGAAAAAGTGGGCAATGAATGAGAGTCATTATTAATAACAAAAGAGCAGTTATAGCTCTGGCTGTTGTAGCTCAGTCAGTTGGAAGCTTCATCCCATATACTGAAAGCTGTGGGTTCAATTACTGGTCAGGGCACATACCTAGGTTGCAGGTTTGACCCCTGGTCAGGGCATAAAAGAGGCAACTGATCAATATTTCTCTCTCACATTGATGTTTCTCTTTCTCTCTCTCTCCCCCTCCCTCCCTTGCCTTCTCTCTGAAATCAGTGGGCATGTCCTTGGGTAAGAATTAAAATTTTTTAAAAAAGAGCAATTATAGGAATATAATGATCAAAAGAGTACAGAGATTAGAAGTAAAGCATTCTCATTATTCCTCTCAGACCCAATGAGTTCTGTATCATTAACTCTTAAAATTTTGATCCCAGAAATATTTATATTTAATTTGTTCTTGTCCTCCAAAAATATTAATACTATATAACATACATACTTTTAATTCAAGAGAATAAAAATATTTTCATGTAAATACTTTTAAGTTGTATAATACTTACACTTTT
>PVKM010051544.1:0-10459 GCA_004027735.1 Carollia perspicillata
CTAGTAGTCTGGGGGTTGTGCCATTAAACTCTGAGGAGCCCAGAAATATAAACTGCCCTTTAATTCTAGGAAGTCTGAGTCCAGTTTGTGTTTGTTCAGTTACACTGAGCATCCAAGTTCCGTCTTCATGGATAGTTAGGTGTCAAAGAAAGACAATTGCTTTTTAAAGTACTTCTGAGATGTCCTTGAGTATAGGAACCTTAATTACTTACAGAGAGTGACAAGTCCTAGAAAAAATAACATCTCATAAGGGAGTTGCCTGGGGATCCTTTAGCAAGCCACTCACCTTAAGAGTCAGTTTTTCTGCATGTGAAATGGGAACAATAACTTCAGTCCTGTTTGCTACTCACAAAGTCATTATAAGGACTAATGGAATAAAATGTTGGTGAGTGTACTGGGAATTCCTTGAAAAGCGGGCATTAAAATGGACTCAAACCATAATCGTTTGACAGATAAATAACGATTCCCTCAAGCTGTTTCATTCATTTGGAAATTCATCAGAGCACTTTGACGTCTATTTTACACAAGCTTTGGGGATGCCTCGCTATGGGCATGGACTCTGGGTAGCAGAGAAACTATAGCAGCAAATGAAAGTTCATGTTTAAAGGTTTATGGGGATAATTTACCACCCCGTTTTTTCCAGATGTACTTACTGAGTTTAGTTTTGCCATCCTAATTCTTCTGTCTCTTTGAATAGGAACATTTGGTGAGATTTACAAACTGAGCTCCCACCTTCCTCATGACGTGTATTACAAGTTTGACGCTATGTT
This sequence comes from Carollia perspicillata, assembly GCA_004027735.1. Taxonomy (NCBI): domain Eukaryota; kingdom Metazoa; phylum Chordata; class Mammalia; order Chiroptera; family Phyllostomidae; genus Carollia; species Carollia perspicillata. Next base: position 771 of record PVKM010051544.1, read on the forward strand.
GTGAGATGACATGTTTTCACCACATATTACTAGTAGGATTCCTATTTGTGACTCCAGGCTCCAGAGGTTTAAAGGAAAAGGAGAACTAAGTTGTCCCAGGGGACAGTAAGGATGTTCGATAAACAGGTCACAGCCAGAGGCCTCTCATCTTCGTGAGTGACTGGAGATTATTCATAGAGCCTTGAATCTCAGCTGAAGTGACTGTGCTCAACACTGTGAAGTAAATGTTTTAAAACTTAATATTCCAAAGAGTAGAGGAAATGAAAGAAGATACCACAAAATCTTTTTCTTTCAAAAAAAAAAAAGCAATTCTCAATGGTTGAAAGGCAGGATAGGAGAAAAAGTTTAGGCTGAAAGAGAACCAACTAACGTCTACATGAAAAATAACCAGTGTTAAGATATGATGTGCACATTTCCTCCAAGTATTCATTTTTGAAGACCAGATATAATGGAAAAGTCCAGGCCCAAAACTAGATTACAATATTAGAGCAAATAATTCAGGGCTTGCTAAAATTTGTTTAACTATTAGAATGGCTCTCAGAGAGCACTTTAGTGTCTGGTATTAACTCAGATACTTTCATTTTTACAATATAAAAACCACAAAATATTTTAAATGACATTTGAAATTTGCTTTGTTTATTTACCATTTCTATTGTGTGCTTCAATAACTTTTTGTATTTAGATATAATGCACATACTATAAAATTCCCCATTTTAAATGTGTAACTGAGTGGTATTTATATTCATATTCACAAGGTAGTGCAATCTTCATACTGTCTAATTTCAGAACATTGTTACTATACTTTCTGTAAAACATCCCTCTATCTGTCAGCAGTCATTCCCTATTGCTTGTCTCCACTACCTGCCCCATCTCCTGACGACCACCACTCTGCTCTCTCTCTCCGTGGATCAGCTTGTTCTGGACATTGTATCTAAATCCCCACACTTGCAACCTGTACATAAAAACCCTTTAAATCCAGATACATGTTTTTCTATTATAGATTGGGAAGTATTTCTTCTCAGATAAACATCTCTACATGTGTATCTATTTTATCTTGCAGAGTCCATGGTCCATGTTGTATTGCTTTGGTTTTTATCTTTTGAATTAATGCTACTTAATAGCTAATATCTACTACTCTTTTCTCATTCTGCTGGTCTCCTCTATTGCTTGGATTACAAATGAACCCTTTTACTTACCTTGACTGATCTGAACAATGTCTCTGTAGTCTGGTCAAATAAGTCATCATTTAGTCAGGTTCTGGGTGTTTTAATCTCCTTGTCTTTGAGATATTTACCAAAGTTTTCCCAGAAAGCTCTAATGTGTTGGGGACCACTTTGTATGGTATCAGAGACTGTAGCCCCATGCAAGCAAGGCTTTGAAAAGAGGCCTGTAAGTCTCAACAGGAACGCCAGGAACACTGGAGGCAGGCACCACCGGATATTAGCACTGAGGATTCCCATGGGAGATCAGGCTTAAAGAATGCATTGTACACCTTGAGGCTTGCTTTGCTTTGTATGGCCCTGTTGCCATGAGTCAGATATCTAAATCCAAAAGCGGAAAGAGTGAACCTCTTATTTCATGGGATGTGCCTTAACTAGCATCTGGCGTCAGCGTGTCTAACAGACCCTGACCTGAGGCAGATCTCTGTGTTTCCTTAATTGTTATCTATAGATAATATCTGTTTTCTGTAACTACAGCCTTTTGACATTGATGAACTTTGCATGTATACTGTATATCCCTGCACATGCCAGTCCCAAAAAGAGCTGTATCAGAGATGGGCTTGGGGCATTCTCCACTAGAGGGAATCACCACCTTCTTTTCCACTGGAACAACAGATTGTGTCCAGAGGAACTGACACATTTCCTCTGTGACCCGGAGGACTCCTCGGGACAGAATTCCCCACACTAATGCTTCTGCTATCTGTGTTACTTATCCACGTATCCTTCTATTGAAGAATGATAGCATCCCTAGTACATACTATGTACTATGTACTATGTACTATGTACTATGTAAATGCTGGGAAAACAGGAATGCATTCAGGCAGTAGTTCACTCTAAGGAAGTCACATGAGCAAATAGGAAACTGACATAGACTGTGATAAGGGCTAAAACAGGAAATAGTACCTGGTGCTTTGGAAGCACTTGAAGTGCCCCCAACTCACACTCTTGGAGGTTTTCAGTAATTCCTTGAAATGATTATCTAAGCCAAAATCAACTGGGTGAATAGGAGGTAGATGATAAGAGGAGATAGAGATAAAAGTGAAGATAACTCAACAAACATTTCCTTGGATTCTACCTGTTCATTTAATACATTTAATTTTCTACTTACTTTGAGTAAAGTACTATAGGGGATACAGAAATAAATGTAGATTATATGAGAATGCATATATATAAAGTTAACATTTTTGAATCAGTACTGCATAAATACATCCCAGCCTATGTCATGAAGGATTTTCCAACTTAATAGACATATGTTTGCCCCCTTTACTCCTCAGCGCTCACGAAAGATGAGTGGAGACCAAGGGTGCTATACTTGTGTATCAATGATCATCACAATGATCAACATGGAAATCGGCTCATGTAAAAAAGTGTTTTATAAAGAATGAAGAAATGCATATACTTAAGGCACCAGGGAATGAAGGTTGATGAATCAGTCAGGCTGACCTCACACAATAACCCTAAAACAAATGAATTCTGAAATGTCAGGGGTTCAGCACAACAGGAATTTAGGACTTATTGCTGTCACAGTCTGATGTGGATTGGAAAGGTTTCCTTCACATTTTTCAGCTACCAAAGAGTTGTGAATCTAAGCTGCTTCCACCTTTTATCCCCCTTCCCAAGTTTTATTGAAGTTTATGTTACAAATACAATTCTAACGTTTGTAAATATACAACATGTTGATTTGGTGTACGTATACGTTGTGAAAGGATTCCCACAATCAAGTTAGTTAACACATCCCTCACCTCACATACTTCCTTTTTTGGGGGGGTGGGGGAGAATACTTTAATTCTCAGCAAATTTCAATTATGCAATACAGTAAATCAACTATAGCCATCCTGTTATGAATTAGATCCTCAGATCTTTATGTCTTATAACTAAAAACGTGTACATTTTTATCAGCCTCTTCCTTCTTGCCACACCCCTGAGCCTCTGACAACCATCATCCTACTCACTGTTTCTGAGAGTTTGTTTTATTTTAAGATTCCACATATAAGTGATACCATGCAGTATTTGTCTTTTTCTGCTTGGCTTAATTCACTTAGTATATGTTTCTTTCTTTTTCTAAAAGCTGAGTAATATTCCATTGCATACATACATATGTATCATATTTTCCTTACCCATTTATCCACTGACCAATGCTTAGGTTATTTCTATATCTTGGCTATTGTGAGTAATGCTGCAATAAACATGGGAGTAGAAATATCTCTTTAAGATGAATATTTTGTTTATTTTGGATACAAACCTAGAAGTAGGATTGCTGGGTCACATGCTATCTCTACTTTCAACTACTTGAGCAACCTCAATACTGTTTTTCATAGTGTCTGTATCAGTTTACAATCTTATCAACAGTGTACAAGGGTTCCCTTTTCCCCACAATGTCCCCAACATTTGTTATTCCTTGTCCTTTTGATAATAGAGAGACATCCTAACAGGTGGGAAGTGATATCTCCTTGTGTATCTCCTTGTGGTTTTTATTTGCACTTCTCTGTTTATGTCCTTTCCCCATTTTAATGTTTTTTTTTTTTTGCTATTAAGTTGTATGAGCAACTTGTATATATTGAATATCAATCTGTTATTGGGTATGTGGTTGGCAAATATTTTTCTTCCATTCCAGAGGTTGTCTTTTATTTTGTCGATGGTTTCCTTTGCTGTGCAGAAGCTTTTTATCTTGATGTAGTGTCACTTGTTACTTTGGTAACCTTTGTCTTTGGTGTCAAATCCAAAATCATTGTCACAGTCAAGGTTAAGGAACTTACTCCATTTTCTTCTGGGAGTTAGTTCTTACATTCAAGCCTTTAATCCATGTTGAATAGATTTTTGTGTATGATGTAAGATAGGGTTCAGTTTTATTCCTTTGCATGTGGGTGTCCCGTTTTCCCAAGACCATTTATTAAAGAGACTATCTTTTCCCCATTGTATATTCTTGACTCTTTTATTGAAAACTGACCATATGTGCATGATATATTTCTGTGCTATCTATTCCACAGATCTATGTGTCTATTTGCATGCCAGTTTTTATTACTATAGCTTTGTAATATACAGTTTGAAATTATAACATGAGTTCTGACTGGCTAGCTAATTAATTAGAGCATTGTCTTAATATGCCAAGGTTGTGGGTTCAATTCCTGGTCAGGGCATATACAGGAATAACCCATGAATGCATAAACAAGTGGAACAACAAATCAATGTTTCCCTTTCTCTCTCTATCTCTAAAAAAAGAAAAGAAGAAGAAGAAAAATTAGGACATGTGATGCCAACAGGTTTGTTTTTCTTTCTCAGTATTGTTTTGGCTATTTGGGGTCTTTTGTGGTTCCATGTGAAATTTAGTATTGTTTTTCTCCTTTCTGTGAAAAATGTCATTGAAATTTTGAGATTGCATTAAATCTGTAGATTTCTTCGGGTAGTATGAACATATTAACAATATTAATTTTTTAAATCCGTGAGCATGAGCCCTGGCTGATGTGGCTCAGTGGATTGGGTGCAGCCTGCTAACCAGAGGGTCTCCAGTTTGATTCCTAGTCAGGGCACATGCCTAGGTTATGGTCCAAGTCCCCAGTAGGGGGAGCTCAAGAGGCAACCACACCTTGATGTTTCTCTCCCTCTCCTTCTCCCTCCCTTCTCCTTTCCAAAAATAAATTTAAAAAATCCATGGGCATGAAATACTTTTCCATTTATTTATGTCTTCTTCAGTATCTTTCCTCAATTTTCACAGTTTTAATTGTACAGATCTTCAGATCTTTGACCTCCTTTATTACATTTATTTCCAAGTATATTTTTTTCATCTGATGCTATTGTAAGTGAGAGTCATCTAGGTGTTTTTCAGTTATCTCTCTTAATTCTTTCAATAAATGTGTTGAATAAGAATAATCTCTACTTTTATGTATAAGAAAACTTGCACAAAAGAAATGTCAGTAACTCTTTAGATTTGATTCAAGAGATGAAAGTGAGTTTTCTATTTTCTCAGTAGGTACATCTGTATCCACACAACTTTCAGGTGCTCTTTTAGAGGAGGGACCCCTGAGGAGGTCAGGGATTCTCCTTCTGCAACCAGTTCCCTCATGGGAAAGTTGGTGTTCTCGGTGTAAGTGAAGTGCTTTCTTCTGGCTGCTTCCATCTTGCAGTTGCACCACCTGGGACATGTAGCCTTGAGGATCACCATGTTGGTAGACAGCTTGTAGAATGGAGTCCAACGAGGATATCTTGAATTATTCATGTCTTTCCTTTGAGTGTGGGATGAATCTGAGTACTCACTTCTAATAAATAAAATATAGAAAATTGACAGGATTCCACTTCTGAGATTAGGTTATAAAAAGACTACAACTTTTGTCTTGGTCACCCTCTTTTTTACACCTCCCCTCTCTTGGAGCCTTCATTCAGGGAGAAGCAGGTCGCCATGATTTGGGTAGCCTCATGGAGGACCCATATAACAAAGAACTGATGCCTTCAGCCAAAATTCACTGATGCTCTGAGTCCTGCCAACAGGCATGTGAGTGAACTTGGAAGCAGATTCTTCTTCCGTGCAGCCTTGAGATGACTGCAGCTGCTGGTGAACATAACCTTCTGAGAGACTCCTGATTCCTGACCCATGGGAATTAAGATTGTTTAAGCCACTAAATTCTTCAGTAATTTTTTGCAGAACACATATAACTCAAAAGAGAAGAGACAACTAGAAGATCAAGTGGAATGTTGCTTTAAAATCCAGGCCTGGAAGTGGCTTTGATCATTGTCACTCACATCCATTATCTTCAGCACAATCACCCTGCTTCAATCTACCTGCAAAAAGCCTGGGGCCTATAGAACAGCACATGGATATCTTGATACTATACTTGATGTTCAAGGTTTAGGAGGGATTGACCAGTCCAACTGTAACCTTGAAACAGGATTCAATCATATGTGAAGTGTGTGAAGTCATTGTACATCTAAGTGGGAATTTACTAAAGAGTTTCTAGTTGCAACCGAATTACTACTGGGAGTCAAACAAGTCAAACAATTTCAAGCTATTATCAGTTAATTGACCAATAAAATATATTTAGGGAAAAAAGTACATGTTTGCAAATTGTACAAACACCAAAAAATCTGTATTTGCTAGTAGTGTTCAAACTATTGACCAAATCTTCCAGAATGATAAAATCAGAGGAGTCATTTATCCTGGCCTCTAGAATACCAAGAAATCATTCCAGCATCTGCATCCTACTCTAACGCACCTCAGACTCATGGAAAATCACAAGGGAGAAAGATATCCGACACAGTCAAAATGCTCTGTGCATAAAACTGGCCTGACATTATAACTTTTAGAATTAGAGGTACAGTTTTAAAGTTGCAAGTCAACTAATATGTAATCCATAAAATGGGATGTTAAGCATGACAGTGTATCATTTTGACTTTTCAGAACACTGGACAAGAATTCCTGCCTCCTAACTTAATTGGCACACTGCAGACTGAACCTCAGTTACCTCATTAATGGAAAAACTGTGGACTCATTTGTAAAAATAATTACTATCTTTATTGATTTTTATAAAGACTAAGCTTTGGATAACAAAAGAAAACCACAGAGTCTCCTAATACTGTGTAGAGTAATGATTCTCCCTTTCATATGTGTTTCAGGAGCAATTCTGCTAAGTGATACAAGCTGACATATACCAGCCATTTCTGTCACATTGCGGCAGATTAAAGGGTAAAGGGGCTAGGGAGGGCTGACTATTTGGAAAATAGAAGTGATTAATTATCCACAATGCTCAGAATGAAGAACATTGGGACAATTTTTTTTTTGGCCAAATTGCCCTTGGAGACACTACAAGCATCAGTCAGCTTCTGAGGGCAGGAACTCCCTTCCTTTTTCCTTAAGAAGAACCAATAAATGGGCTGTGCTTCTAAAAACAGCAGCAGTGAATTTCCAAGAAAAGTCTTTGATGTTATTAACTTTTGAGCTTTATGAAGAACTTTGAGGCTATCTTGGCAAATGCTAAATGAAAGAGGAAAGTGAAGGAATTATCAGGTAATGCAAGGAATAAGCTCAGTGTTTTTATCATGATTAACTAGAGGTTTTCAAGAGAAGAAGCTAGTTGCCTCAAATAACTAGTTAATTGCTGAAATCCTCCACTTTTCTTGAGAATACACATTTGACCTTAATTAAAAATTCACACCATTTGACAGACAGGTTGATTTAAATACATGCTGCATTGAGATGGTTGTCTTTTTTTATATCAGATTCTGAAATTTTCCTTTTCCATTGTAATCTGCTATTTCAAGTGTTTTGGTGATTAGAATAATAGTTTTAATAACCTTATATTTGACTAAGAACACGTTTTCTTTCTCCATTTTGTTGGTGTACCCTTCATAAAGATAGGACGATAACATAACATTTTGTGTGTCTATAAAAGCATAACAGCAAACCATCCCGATCCTTTCCCCATATTATGCATCTTATTCTGGTTTAGAAGACTTCTGATTTCAACCATTTTATTCAGAGTTAACCTAAGAATCTTCACTGGCTGTAGAAAGGTGGCTAGGAATCATGTTTTTGTGACTCGACTGTGCTCTCCGCCTCTGTCCTGGCATCTCTGGCCCAGTCTCGCTCCCCTGTGATACATCCTCTGTATGCAATGGTCTTTCTAAATCACCAGTCTGACTTGTCTCTCATGCTTATGATCCTTCAGTGGATCCCCTTCGCCCTCTAAATGATGAAAAACGAACTTCCTGGCGAAGCCCAGAAGGTAATTGGTGATCTGCCCAATTTCTCTCTCAGGCCACCACTCATCTCTCCCCTTGCTGCATTCAGTGGCCCACACTTACGGAACTGGACTCTCTTGCTCTTTCTCTGTATCAGGTATTTGAACACACAGATCCTTTTCTCAGAAGTTCTCCATTCCCACTTTGCCCTCCCACTTTTCTTCCTGAAAACAACTCTTACTGTTTCTGCTTAAATTCTACTTCTTCAGGGACACCTTCCTTAACCTCTCAAAACTGGTGTATGTACCATTTTTATGTGTGTTCTTAGAATTTTGTATTTGTAACTTTTTTCCACCACTAGGCTGTCATCTCCTGGTAAGGCAGTTTTTATATCTCATCCACATGCTTTAAAAAGCATTGCTGAATAAATGTGTTTTAATAGGCATAGCTCATAAAGTGATCACTTTATAAATAACTAACTCCTTAGAAATATAATGTATAATAGACCACTGGTTACCAATCAGTGAACTTGCTATACAGAATGTTTATTATCCCTTGTTATCCTTAATACCTTACTTACATTTAATAATAGATACCACGTCCAAGCAAAATTTAGCTGAATTCTTGACTATCCAGTTAGAGACTATATTTCCAAGCCTCCTTTGCAGCTAAGTATGGTCATGTAAGTTCAAACTAATGAGATGTTTTTAACTTGTAAGTAATAACCTTATAAAGAAAGCTTTTTTACTTACAAAGAGGCTTTATAATACAGATTAAAATATACTGAGGTACTATTTCTCATCTACCAGAGGTACATCTGTGGGAAAATCAGCAGTTTCATACACTGCTGGTAAAAAGGTAATTTGAAGGGAAATTTGGCAGTTACTAAAGAAACTGCACACAGGCTTACTTTTTGACCCAGCAGTCCATTCCTATGAACTTGCCCTGAAGATGCCTCTCCAACAACACAAATGCACATGTGTGCAGCATTATTCATTGCAGTGTTGTTTTTAATTGCAAATTAGTGGGACCATTTTAAAACCTAACATTGAAGATTATCTAAATAAGCTTAGCTTTATCTACAAAATGGAGTAATATTAAGGAATAAAAAATAATGAAGCAATTTTCTGAATATATTGGAAGGTGACAAAATTAAGAGCAAAAGAGATATATAATATGGTTCCTTTTTTGTTAGAAATAAACATATCTTTACTTATTTGTTCAATAAGAAGCAGATGGAAGCAGAAACTAATGTGATTGTTAGAAGGCAATGGTAGGAACGAGGTTGGAGCGATACGGGGTAATGTTTCTTGTGTATAACTGTTGGTAGTGTATTAAGTGTTGAAGTCATGTAATGATTCTACATACTCAAGGCAAAACAAACACAGAAACAAAAACCTAAATCAATAAGAATGAAGGCAAAGAAAATATAAAATGGAATACCAAAAAAAAAAATCTTAACTGTATTTCTTATGAATAACACAAACATATCAAAGAAGAAAAACTCAAATAATTTTTAAGTACAGTGCTCTGACTTTATATCCTTAGCCCAAAACAACAAAGAACTGTAACAATGTATTTCACCTATTTAGTAGGTTAGTTTTTCATAGTGGTGTAGGCTAGCAATTTTAAAACTAACTTTCTACGTGCTGTACATTTGGGCTGAGTGCTGAGAATAAAGTAGGTATTCAATAAGAATACACTGCTTGATCATTATTTTCTTCCAAATGTTGATTATACAATTATTCTGACTCTCTGTTTACAGCTCACTGGCTGATCTGGAATGATGAAAACATTCGA
>PVKM010051545.1:0-10450 GCA_004027735.1 Carollia perspicillata
TTCTTCCTCCTCCTCCTCCTCCTCCTCCTCCTTCTTCTTCTTCTTCTTCTTCTTTCTTCTTTCTTCTTTCTTCTTTCTTCTTTCTTCTTTCTTTTCTTCTTCTTCTTCTTCTTCTTCTTCTTCTTCTTCTTCTTCTTCTTCTTCTTCTTCTTCTTCTTCTTTCTTCTTCTTTCTTCTTCTTTCTTCTTTCTTCTTTTCTTCTTTCTTCTTCTTCACAGAAATAGAGAAAGAAGTAGAAACTTTAGTATTTCTTGAAATATTGGTTTGGTGGAAATGTATTCCTCCAGACTTTTTTATTTGTTTGTTTGAGAAGCTCTTTATTTTGCTTTCCATTTTACATGAAATCATGCTGGATAGCATAGGCTTGGTTGTAGATCTTTGCTTTCTTTCTTTTCTTTCTTTCTTTCTTTTTTTTTTTTTTTTGCTTTGAATACTTCATGCCAATCCCTTTTGACCTATAGTGTTTCTGTTGAGAAATCAGCTGACAGCCTTATTGAAGCTGTCTTGTAGGTAACTGTTTCTTTCTTGATGCCTTTAAGACTCTTTGTCTTTAAACTTTGTTATTTTAATTCTGATGTGTCCTTGTGTGAGTCTCTTTGGGTTCATCTGATTGGAAAGTTCTGTGCTTCCTGAACTTGTATGACTTTTCCTTTACCAGGTTAGGAAAGTTTTCTGTCATTATTCCTTCAAACAAGTTTTCTAACCCTTGTTTCCTTTCTTCTACTTCTGGTATCTCTATGATGTCAATATTGTTACATTTCATGTTGTCCAAAACCTTCCTCTTATGATCCTCATTTTTTTGATGTTTGTTTGTTTGTTTCTCTGTCTGGTTGTTTGTTTGTTTGTTTTTTTACCTTGTCTTTCTAATTGTTGAGTTGTCTTCTGCCTCATCTAACCTGCTTCTAATTCCTTCTAGTGAATGTGTATTTTTCATTTCAGATATTGCATTCTTTCTTTCCAACTAATTCTGATTTATAGTTTCTATTTCCTTTTTCATGTTGATGTAGTTGTCATTTAGTTTCTTGAGAATGATGATGACCATTACTTTGAATTGAATGTCTGATAATTTGTTTGTTTCAATTTCACTTAGCTCATTTTCAGGAATTCTTTCTTTTCTTTCACTTGGAGGTTATTTCTTTGTCTCCCTCTTTTAGCTATCTCTCTTTGTTTGTATGTATTAGATAGAACTACTTTGAATCTCTGTCTTATAGGGTGGTCTTATGTGATAGGTGTCTTGTGGGATTCAGTGGTGCAATCTCCTTGCTCTCCTGAGCTGGATGCTCTAGGAATGTTCTTTGTGTGGATTATGAGGACTATCCTGCTATATATGGATCATAATTCTTAGCCCATTTGTTGGTGGCATCTCCCCTCTGGCTGGCTAGTTGAGAGTCTGAACCCCTACCACATCTCATACACTGTTGCACAGGTGCTGACAGAACAGAGCAAAAGAACACAGAAGACAAAATCAAAACAAGCAAATCCTCCTCCCCCAACAACAATACAATGTCAATGAAAAAAAAAAAGCAAAGAATAATGAAAGTCGAAAAAGAAATTAATAGTAAAAGAAAGGGATTTTAAAAAGAAAAAATAATAAAATCAGAGAAAAGAAAATTGATCACAAGAGAGGCAAAAGAAAGAGAACTAATACAGTAATGAATAGAAAGAGTAAAATGGGGAAAAGGGACAAGGAAAGAGAAAGAATAGTAAAAATATGAAAAGGAAAGGAGAGGACAATGAGGTAATTTAAGGTAAGAGTAAAATAAGAGTTATAAAAGAAAAAAGTGCAGAAAATATAAAAATAACAAAAGGGCTATGAAAAAGAAAGAATAAAAATAATGAAAAAGAACAAATTAGAATTAATCTCAGCAGAGTTTAGTGCTTGCCTGCTGGTTTCTCCCTTTGCATTTGGCTCTGATGTCTGCAGCTAGTGTAAATCAATGTCAGGTGCTGTCCTGTTTGAATCTACAAGTGATTCACAGTTTGTGGCTAATTTCTCTGGGCTTGGCTGCACCCAGGATGTCCCGAACTGCTCTGTGAAGCTGGATTTTATCAGCATTGGGTCTAAGGGTGGGTCAGCAAATGTCACAGCTCACCATGGGATCTGCTTCTGCTTATGTCTGCATGCAAGTTTGCTGTCTGTCTTAGACTTGTCACAGAAAACTTTCAGAGAAGTCTTCTGGTGCAATCTGGAGGATGGGACTCCTGGGTCTACCATAGGAGGTGTCTTTCAAACTTCAGGAAAAATTGTGGGTGTGTTCCTCTGCCCCTGAGGGAGTAGTCTGAGTCTGTCTTGGAGCATTTCCCTGTACTCGGTAGAGTGGGGACCCTAGTAGGCCAATGGGTGGGGCCTCCAGAGCCCATATTTTAGGTCTGCCAGAAATGTGGAGGTTGTTTTGATTGCTCTTCCATGAGGGAGAAGTTCCTGTCTGTTTCCTTGGAAAATGTGTGGAATAGCTTCATGCTATATCCAGTGTCTGACATGCCCTGAGTCTGCATATGTTGCTGTCTCCTCAGCAGTGGTTAAGATGCAGTATTGGAGAAAATAAAGAAAAGAGAAAAAAAAAAAACCCAAACCAAAACAAACAAACAGAAAAGATGCATGGTGGGGTCAGCAGAATTTCAGAGGGTGGGGAAAGCAGTATCCCATAAGGTGGAATAATTGCATTTCCTCTGGGGCTTGCTATTCTCAAGAAATATGGCTGCTGCAGAATCCAGGTATATCCCAGCACAGAAAACCCCATAGCCACTCCTTCACATCCCTCTCCAGTGCCTCCCACACCAGATACTCCAACGGCAACTCCAGTCTATGCTGCCTTCTTGGCTGGAGCCCAAGGTGAGTGGCTGCAAACACAAAACCTGTACCTGGGCCTTTAAGAAAAAAAAAATTGCTATATCTCCAGCAGGTACCATCTCTCTCCAAAAGAGAAAAACTCTATAGCTTTTCCCCACTAGAAGTTACATGGTAAGCTCTCCTTTTCCATGGCTGTTTATAGCTTATAAGCTTCTATCCTTGTATCATCCCTTCTGCAATATTTTGTTTCTTTGCAAAATTCTCTCCCCCAGCAATATGGGCAAACAAAAGGCAGGAACTTCGGTTGTTTTTTTTTTTTCAATTTGGTAGCTCTTTCACTTTACAGATACTCCCTATATAAGACTGTCCTGTTGGATACACAACTGTCTTAAAATCTTCATTACTTTCCCTTGTTTTTGCCATATGTGGCACAGCAACATCCCCACATTGATTCATTTCTTTGCTCTTGAAGGAAAATCTCCATGTTGGGCAGTTTGCAAAATAGCCAGTGCTCCTTATTTTCTCTGTTTGATTAAAATAGAGGCGACCCTTTCCTTCCTTTTCTTCCTAGAAACTATCTTTCTGGAGAAGAAAGGCTATGGAGAAATTCCAAAGTGACCATAAGCACTGTTAGCACAGGTTTGTATAACCAGACCATCACAATCTGTTAGTCATATTAATGGAAAGATAAAGGCTTTGATATTGGTGTAACACAGTAAATACAGGGACTACTCAGAAGTTCACACACAGGTGATTACTTCTTTTTGTAATTTAGCAAACTGTTTTGATTTGAGAGAACACATGTGGAAGAAAATCTAGGCAAAAAATAAATGAAAATAATTAACTTAAAAATAAAAGCCACACATGGAATATCCATTGACCTTAGACTTAAAGGAATTTATCAAAAGAGAGAAATATTTAGAATGAAGGAAGGAAACACAGACTTGTGTGTTCATGGAACATAAGAGTTATAGTTGCTGAGAGATAGTCTAAAGGAGACAGAGTGACAATTAATGAAATACATCCCTGAGTCATTTTCTCAAAGGCTTTGACTTTCCAGCTTTGCTGAGATTTTATGACCTTGGTAGTTTTGTTTGCTGGATTTTAGGATAAAATGAAACTTTGCGAATGTTAGAAAGTTGGCCAAAATGGGCAGCTAAGCAGTTTGCAGGCTTGAAACTTCTCCTTTTTTCTTTCCTCCATAAAGAGAGTCCTGGAAAAGGATCAATCTTTGAGTAAGTTTACATAGGCCAGGTCTGACATGTTTCCCCTTACAGTTTCAAAGAGCCCAGCTCCCACCCTGGCAGCACACTTAGACCATCCTTAGATATAGTTATAAGTCTGCATAGAGTGAAGCTATTACAGCATTAGGAAATGGCTGTTTTCTTAATATTCTAACTCAAAGAAAAAGTGCTAGAATTTCCTCAAGGTGTATGCATAATGGTGAATATAATGATTAAATTAATAATCCAACTTACACTTAAATTTCAGTGGTTGATAAAGCATCAGAAATTTGGGAGTGCTTCATGACCAAATCATTTAAAATGAAAATACAATGATCATTTCTGTTTTTCTTATGCTGTACCTCTTTCTCTGCCACACTACTTAGTTGAATTGACCTTAGACTTGACATTCAATTCTCCTTTGAAAATAGGCTGTAACAAGCATTAGTGGAATTCACTAAAAGAAACTGGAATCACTCTACCTTGCAGCCCACTTCTATTCTCTTCATTTGGGAAGACGCACTTCACACAAGAGTGTAATTTTGGGAATGCAGTTTCACAAAATGGAAGCAACTAGAATAAAAATAAATTTAAAACAATGAAGTAAAATGTATGAGGCATCCACAAAGAGTAACTAAGGGGGTGGGGAAGGTCTTTGTGGCTTTGTAGTTTATCATTAAAGATAAGCCTAGACACACCTTCTTCCACCACACCCTCAGGCTGCTAGGGTGAGCCTGCTCTGCAGTTTAAATAGTCCTGTTTTCCCTAGATGTTGTGCCATTTCCTACAGGCTGGGTCTTGAGCTGAAGTCACCTAGACACATGAGAGTTATTCTGAATCTCCTAACTTGGAGTAAAAGTTGATTACACAAGTTGATTGCAGTTCGGGATTAATCCCCCATGTGCTCTCAAGCATTCTGTGTCTCCTTTGTTTTTGGTTTACACAACAATTTATTGCAGTTCCTTACTTAATTATTTTTTTCCTCACTTGACAGTGAACTTGATAAGGCAGAAACATGTTCTACAACACAATTAGCCTCTACATTGTTTTTGGCACTGAATAGTTGCTCAACAAAATATTAAAAATGAATGAGTCTCCCCAATTTGAATCCAAATTTTTCTTATTGCCTTGGAAATGGATTCTTCAGTTGTGTCTGGATTTGGTACATGGCTGAGGTTACTCTGTTGTCAGGGCATTTCTTTGGGACCATAATAATGCTGGGGGACACCCTTCAGCTGAACTAGTTATTATGTTATCTTTTGGTAAGTTTTAAGCCGATACACTCTAATCTCCAAGAAGCATCAATATCTATGTTTACAAGAGGTTAGAAAGCTTAATTGCACTGGAGACTGACTGGTCTCCATGAGGCTGAAGTATGGGAACTTCCATACCACCCATATACCTCCCCTTAATTTTCCTCTTCTGAGCAGCCTACACATTGAGATCAGACATGTAAACCACCTGAACTCTGTCCCCTTTGCTTAATTATGTCACATATTTCTAACTTTTTCTCTCAAAAATTAATTTCCAAAACTTAAAACATCAAAGAACCATCTCAAAGGAAGATTATACTAAGGCATACGTATGTTTAGAACAATTATAAAAGACACATGGACAATAACAAGGGGCAGGGGGGTGGAAACAGGGAAGGGAGGTGGGGAGGGTTGGGGTTGTGGAGAGAGGTGGGGAAAAGGGCAGAAAACTGTACTTGAACCACACGAAAAATTTTTAAAATAATTAAAAAAGAGAAATTGCAAGAAGTAGTGATTCTCTTTGATGTATTTCAAATGCAAACTGGGCCTTGAATACACAGGGTTCAGTGATTTGAATGACCAGGTCCCCAAATGAAGAGGAGTTGTTAGAGGTAATACTTTGCCTAAAAGAAAGAGTGACAGTTATTTAGTGTACTTCTATCAAACACATAGTATACACACACTCTCTCATACTCACAGAGGCTCAGCAAGTCCTGAATACTATCTCTCAACTATTTGATTCGGTGATTGTTATTAAGAAGTAAATCTACATCAACTGTATAGTCAGTGTGTTTCTAGAAAATATAAATGTCACAGGTTTGGTCTTTAAAAATTATTAAGCAGAGAGAAAGATAGCAATTTCCAATGTTTGCTTGGGTGGTGAGATGTAGGAGAATTAGCATTACTCTTGAGAGCTGCCATTGGTTAGCTGGAGGGGAAAAGGATATCAATTATATATAATCTAAGAAGCCTCTGCATAGTAATCAGGCCTAGTAGGGGCTTTGGGGCAGCTTCGTTATTCTCTTGTAAACACAAGAGCCCAGATAGACGTGTCAGTCAGAAGTTGCAGCAGCAATTTTTCCTTTTTTCCCCCCAACACCTTCATATTCTATTGCTTCAATATGCAAACAAGGCTGTTTAGCTAAGAGTAGAGCCAGTGCTAATGAGCTCTCTGCACTAACCCCAAAGTAAAAAGGTTCTATTTCACAGCTGCTCAGAGACAGGTCCTCTGGGCATGCTCAGGTATTGGGAAAGAATGCCTTTTAAAAATAGAAATGCCAATCAGGATTTTGTGCATACTTTCCCTTTTCTCTATGTGTTAATACAATTACCTCATAACTTGTGAACTTCCAGTGCATTTGTATGGTGCTTTCTCTCTAAATGATATACTTGGAATGTGAGTATGGAATGAAAATGCTGGAAATATGCAGTAACTGCAAAAATGAGCTCTTTAAATCCTAGAAGATGCTACCTCAAAGCTAATGCTCACATTTTCCCCTTAAAAACAATCTGTTTTTTCGTCTTATTTTAAAAGTATTATTATTTTTCTTTTCTCTGGGGTCATTTTAACAACTTGAATGGATAATGCAGATCATGACAGGCTTCTCAAGCCAGGGGGTTTGAGCCCCAATCTGTGATTTGAGAGCAGTCCAGGGCTCTGGGCCTCCCTGCAGCTAAGCGATTCCATAATTGGCTGAGCAAAGACACACAGGGGGCTGAGAAGAGAGGGCAGTAAGGGGGGTTCACATATCAGTTGACAGTTTCAAATCAAGATACAATACATGATGGCATTTCAATACCCAATTATACTCATGAATAAAGACTTTTTTTTTTTTTTTTTTGCACAGAAATACCCCCCAATCCCCACCGGGTTAATTTACTATCTACAGAAACCACTCAGTTTTGCTGGCTAAATAGCATAGTATGTGATTTCCTGTGTAATTATACATCCTCCTTCTCACCATTAATTCAGTCTCAGGGCCATGTCTTTTAGGTGCTTGAAATAGGAGACAGAGCCTGCCCATTGTGCCTGATAAATGGATGTGAAGCACAAGTACAGATATCAACTCTTCACTAGTATTTTACCTCTTTCCCCATAAAAAGAGATGCTGTATTTCCTGTCCCTTAGTAACCAATCAGTGGGCAGTTTCCTAACCACTGTCTCTATGACTGTATGGCCAGGTACTACACAGTTAGCAGAAAAGCCTTTCTGCTGGGTTATTTCAGCATTTAAATTATTTATTATGTTAGTTTTATGGCATATCAGAACCTATTTGACACAGGTAGAGTGAACTCTGTTCTGCCACATGGAACCTCATTAAATGGCCATCATGGCTGGTAAGACTTAATTGCTTTATACTGGGTAGTTCTCTGTCATGATTCAAATTCCTAGAAAGGCAGCTGACCCCAATTCTCAAGGTGATTTGATTCACCCCTAACTTGGAAAATGAGAGCAGACTAGGAGTTTCCTTGCACATTTTAGCATCTGGTTAAAAATGTGCAAGCTGGTGAGCTGCTGTACAAAACAATTTATTTATAACTGCATGTGAAAATAGTTAATTAAAGCTTATAATCAATATAAGCTTTATTATTGTTCATTTGTTTAAATTATCATAAAATTGTTCAAATTATTTTGAAGTAGACATTTATAAAACTGAGTTATAATTACTGAAATATTTGTTGTTGTTCATAATGAGAACATAATGTGAAGAACAGATTTACAATGCTGTTGTATTCAAATTCAAATTCCAAGTCCTTTGGCTAAGATAGCTTGTATAATATTTTAAGGACACAGCCTTGATTCTGAGTAAAATAAAGTATTAGACTGGGTGAATTTTAGATTTCTGAATTTTGCTGTGTTAGTATAATGCTTAGATCTGTCTTTTGCTTTATTATAAGGAGTATAGCATATAGATGAGAGTGCCAACTTTTGAGGTGGACTTTTTGTGTATTCTGGCTCTGTGACTTACTGGGTATATGATTTTCATCTGTACCTCAGTTTCCTCATCTGGTAAAATAGTAGTAATAATAGTACTTACCTCGCAGAGCTGTTGCTAAGATAAATTGGTAAGTGTTTGGAAATTGTTAGAACTCATTACACATGAGGTATTGGAGTATTTATTATAGGTCATTGCTTTGGTGCTTTTGCTCACTACTTAGAGCCATTTACATGACAGAGACATCTGGATATGTCTTTATATATGACTATTACCATACAGTAGTCTGGACAATTTGCCAAGAGCAGGTCTTTTACAGCAGGTAGTTATATAAGGTCACCTTAACAAAGATATACCACAAATGACAAGTCAGCATTTTGTTATTTTGACAATAATTTATCTAATCTTATTATCTGTAATATTGATATTTATTAATTGGACTATGTTTGTACCACAATGAAGTGCCTGCTGATGGATTCATTTATGGCTTTATGGTAAGCTCTTACAATGATGAAAAGAACCCCAAACTATTCTTGTTCATACATTTATCATTCATACCCCTCTTATACTGCTAGATTTGTACTCCCCCTAATGCATGAGTAACATCTTTTAACAAAGAATAGTGGTGCTCTTTCAATGGCTTAATTCCCCTTGTACTATAAAATTGATTTATATTTTGATCATATGTTCTGATTGGAAGACACCCTCAGCAGAGAATAATAATAACAACTACATAAAAATATACTCCAATCAGCTCTAAAGGAAGCCAGTAGTTCCACAGGTCAATGAAATCTGAGCGAATTGTAGTATTATCTTATTTTATTTTTATTTATTTTATTTTTTGCCATATCCTGGATTTGAATAGGAGGGAAGATGAATACTGGGAAGCTGGTAAAACTTGTTAAGAATTGTTCTCCTTTTTCACTAAACTGACATTTTCTCTATAATTTGAGAAATTGCTATGCCCACAGTGAATTTGGGAGGTTCTCCACAAAGGAGAATCTCTGACTGGGTTAATCTCTGAATAATCTCTGAATAATCTCTGAATAATTAACTGGGTGATAATGCAAAGGTATGCTGAAATTAACCTTCCTTATCCCAAATATCAAAGTGAGAGATGAAAAAAGACAGAAATCATATGTATTTTGACTAGCTCAGGGAGTTCCTCTCTGATTGGAGGATGGATATAACAAGATGGTTGAAGAACTTAAAGTGTAAATTAATATTTTTTCAATAGAATAAGTCTATTAAAAGCTGTCCTAGTGAAATAACTAATAATGTATGCAAATATTTAGCAATAAAATAGCCATTAGAGTATTGGTTTTAAAAGTAAAAAATATTTAAATCAAACCTTCAAATTTCCAAAATAGAAGCTTAGTTAAATGAAAGGCAGTATATTTATATAATGATATATGATACAATTATTAAATTTACATCTACATAAACATTTATTGACATGGAAGCTATTTTATTTTTTATTTTAAGTGTATGTTATTGATTATACTATTAGCGTTGCCCCATATTTTTCTCCCTTATATCCCTCTCTGCCCAGTAACCCCATCCTCTCCAGCATTTCCCCCCTTACTTTATGTCCATGGTCACATATATAAGTTTTTTGGCTTCTCTATTTCCTATAATATTCTAACCTCCCCCTGTCTATTTAGTACCTACCAATTATGCTTCTTATTACCTGTACCTTTACCTCATTCTCCCTCCTCCCCCTCCCTGCTGACAACCCTCTATGTGACCTCCATTTCTCTGGTTCTCTTCCTGTTCTAGTGGTTTTCTTTTTATTTATCTATTTAACAATTCTCTTTCTTTCTTTCTTTCTTTCTTTCTTTCTTTCTTTCTTTCTTTCTTTCTTTCTTCTTCCTTTCTTTCTTTCTTCTTTCTTTCTTTCTTTCTAGGGGAAGGGAAGGAGAGAGGGAGAGAAACATCAATGCATGGTTACCTCTCGTGTGTCCCCTGCTGGGAACTGGCTTGCAACCCAGGCAGGTGCCCTGACTGGGAATCAAACCGTGATCCTTTGGTTCACAGGCCCACACTCAATCCACTGAGCTACACCAGCCAGGGCTCTTTTTTTAAAATACATTTTATTGATCATGCCATTACAGTTATCCCATTTCCCCCCCTTCATTCCCCTCCACCCTGCACAACCCCTCCCACCCACACTCCCCCCATTTAGTTCATGTCCATGTGTCATAGGTTCTTTAGCTTCTACATTTCCCACACTACTCTTGCCCTTCC
>PVKM010051546.1:0-10443 GCA_004027735.1 Carollia perspicillata
GGAAGGCTCCTCCCTGTGCCCCCTGTGAGGACGTTGAGTCACCCGAGAGTTACTGAATAACCCGGGGCATGTTGGCCACCGGCTGGAAAGTGAAGCAGTGTGCAGACCGAAGAGGAGGGCTCGGGGTCGAACTGCAGAGAGCAAAGGGCGGAGAGCAAAGGGCAGCGTCCTCACTTTTCCCGAGTCAGGGAAACGAAGGGACCGGACCGCCCTGGGAGGTCGGGGCGTGGACACAGTATGGGAAGCTCTGGGTGAAGAGTCACGGATTCTCGGGTTAAAACGGGCACCCGGCTCCTTTCACAGGAGGCCGGTGTGTGTGGTTAATACCACGCCGAGGCTATCCTGCAAGTTCCTTCAGAAGCTCCAGGATCATTGGAAACAGGAGCCCTAGGGAGCACGTTCATGTATTAGTTTTAAATAATATAGTTCTGGGATGGGTCGGTCTTGACGTTTTCTAGTTTGTGACTTTGGGTGCCTTCATGATTCTTAACCATCTTCGTTCAATTATTACACGTTTACTTGAAACCCACAACAAATACTTCTGTGCTCTATCAGAAGGTGGCTGAGACGAACAAATTCAAGAGTGAAAGAGCGAGTCAGGTGTCTCCTGGGCAGTTACTGCCCCAAAAGTAAGCTGGTGGTCGGTGACCGGGTTGTCATTGGTGGACAGACGGCTGGCTGCTGGCACTGTCCCCTTTGAGTCCCACCACCCTCCTCCGCGCCAGTTAGAGTCTGGGAGGTAGAATTCTGGGACAATCGGATGGAATAATCCCCGGCCTCCAATACCTGTCGCCACTTCGCTGGCACCAGCCACCTGAGGGCACCTGTGTTACCGCGGCCTTACCCAACGTGGGCACTGATACTTTAAAATTCTGCCACTAGTATTTCTTTTACTACTAGTTAAGATACACAAGTTTCCACAAATGCATTCTTTGAGTGGGAATTTAAGATCTTAATAGTGACCCCCCACCCAGCATCAGGGAGCACCGCCAACGAGTAACACCCTGGAACCCTGGAAGGCCTCGTGCTACAGTTGCTGCCACGTGTCCCCATCTCCACAGAAGTGTCCCACAGTTGGTGACATCCAAGGAAATCATGCTTCTGGGTTGCTGCTAAGATCCTTCACCCCTAAAACTTAGTCTGGGCTCAGTGAGAGCAGGGGAAATATTTGGTCGGTTCTGAAACCCTGTCACATGTCGGAAAGGAAAGCCTTCTCCTTCAGGGTCATTACACGCGTACTGGGAACACTCACGGATGACGACAGACAGACACTGAAGCCGTGCTTCTGAACATGGGATGTGAGCTTAGCTCAGCGAGCATCACAAGGGGGCAGGCGTCGGGAGGGGCCCCTTCCTCCCCCTCCCTTCTTGCCGTGCCCAGCACGGTTCCAGCGTCTGCCCTGGGTCCCGCCTTGGAAGGTCCCGGATGGGGCAACAAATTGCATGGTCACCCTATACCTAAGGAGCGTTCCCTTGAGGACGAGCAGACTGAAGTGCGTCGCGCTTCCCTGACCAGAGAGCTTGTCTCTGTGCCCCTCTGACCTTCACTTTGAAGACCTGCAAGCAAATATCTCTCCTGGCCTCTGACTGTTTAGTCCAAATGATCTGCAAACAGTTAATTGTTAACTCAGAGAACATTGCTTGGTTATAGTACATGAGAATTCTTGGTGCCATTCTATTGATAAGAGGGGTGAGGCATGGAAAGAAGAAGTGACTCAGGCAAGGTCACATCAAGTATAAATCATCAGCCACGGGAGAGCGGGCTGTCAGAACACCAACTTCTATTTTTTTAAATTAATTCTGTAACCCACACAGCCATTACTTTGCAATTAGATCTCCTGTGCAGTTAGGTTAGAAAGATTTTAATCATTCAATAAATGGCTTTGGAAACTGCAGGCAGTAATAATGTATCTTAAATTGCATGAGCAAAGTCACAGGCACGCCTTGGGTCGTATTTTTAATGGGCGCAGGTTCCACGAGTGAGAGTATCTCAGGTTCACAGAGCCCCCCTCTGCCTCGTATCCAAACCTAGACGGCAGGTCCTGAGCTATCAGAAGGTGAAGGGCGCATTTATAAAACAGGTGAAAGTTTTAAATGAACGTTTGAGCCTTTGGGTAATCAAAAGGTAAAAGTGTGTGACATTGTTCACTTCACGAGGACAGTATTTCATACCAGGGCACAGAGTTGAGACACGAGTCTGGCAAGTTCGCATCATGGATTTTAGGAGAAGATCAAAGCGGAGCCAACCAAGTCCCTCTCTATAGCAACCAGGACAGACACTGGGGGAAATCGACCTGAGAGGCCATGCCCGAGACCCGCATGAAGACAAGAGACTCTACGGGCAGGAAAGGCGAAGCGTGCCGTTTACGCAGCTGCAGAGCCCACTGCGACCGACACACTGCCACCAGGGCAATCCACAAACGCAGCGCGACGTTAGGGTCCCGTCCGCATCCTGTGGGGGCGGGGCAGAGAACCCGACAAACTCAGGTGACGTGCACGTGCAGGGATACATCTGAGAGAATAACCCCAAGAGCTTTCCTCGAGGACAGGTAAGCTACAGTCGCTAAGACGGCGTCTTTCTGGCACCGACCCGTGGAACAAACCCGAAAGTTCAGGGGCGGACACCCGCGAGCCGAGCGCTCTGCACACGGGAAATGACAAGGACAGAACGGAAGGGCTCCGTGAGCGAGGCCCGAGGGCCAGCTGGGGCTGCGCGGAGGCCCACGCCACACACGCGTCACAACAAACTCCAGGCGTCAGAACAAACTTCAGGCCAGACAACAAAAACAAAGTGGGGACGACCTCCCCCCCGTGCCCCCCCCGCCTCCTGTCAGAACCGCCGAGATCACGCACGGACCCGACGCACACCCAGGGTGTGCACGCCTCACCTCCAGCAGCCCGTCCTCGGGGAGGTCAGTGCAGTGCACGGCGTTCTGGACCTTGGTCCTCCCGAAGGTCGCCCTGAGGGTCCCGGGGCGCAGGTGCCGGGCGATTTCCTGTTAAAGACACGTCCGGAGAGAGACTCAAGTCAGCCACACGGTGTCGGGCGGGAATGGCCGGCGATGCGGCGCCCTGGAATTGCTCGCTTACGAAACACATGAGCAAACACACACAGCGGGCACACCGCGTTTTCCTGGAAAGGGCACGAGTGTGTGAAAGGTTCGAGGGGAGTCTTCCTGTCCCTCCTAAGGCTCCTTCTGCGGCCCAAGGTCAAGTCCACCGCAGTCTACGCGAGGGAGCACAGTGCCCGCGCCGCCGTGTGTCCGCAGACCCTGGGGACTGCGGGGGTGAGGGCCCAGTGCGTGGCTGTGAAGGATTCGTGTTTTATAGAGACGACAGAGGCCTAGCCACTTGATTTAAAATGAACCCGTTCAATGGCACTGATGTTAAGGAGTGTTTTTTGAAAAGAATGTCACAGTGTGTCAGCTCAGCGCTGGCTCACATTTAGGGGGAAATGGGTACAAATAACTCACAAAATTGTGGGTGAAAAAAACAAGAGGTTTAAAACATTAAAGATGTGGGAGTATTAGGGACCTATCTCACAGTTTTTCTGTTAAAATTTTTCAAAAATTCTATTTTAATTTTCAAGTATATCATATATATTTTGTATGAAAGGATATTTAACTTTGGTGAATATTTTAAAAATAAAAATGAAGCAAACAGCCATGTGCCCACTACACGGCTGAATTAGAACAACACTGCGGTAACTTCCAAGTCCCCGGTGCAACCGGCCTCATTCTGCTCATCCCTGTTTCCCCCCGGGAGCAGCCACGAGTCGAAATTTTACTTAAAGGTCCCCTTGTTTCATTAGTCTTCAAAACAGTTTCTCGGACTGTCCGGGTTAATGAGTCCGGCTGTCGTCCGTTTGTCTCTTCACGACGTAGACGTCGCCGTGCGACAGAGCAGACTGTGCCCGTTGTCCTGCTGACGGACATCAGGTGGTCCCTCCGGCTCCTCCCTCCCCTTCCCCGCCTCCCGCCCTCCCGCCCTGCCGTCTCGCACTTCCTCGCACACACACACTTCTGCATGCACACACGTTTGCCCACACACACGAACAGTTCTGCTACAAGCATTCTCGTGCAGGGTATGGGGACAACGTGGAGGAGGCTTTTCTGGAATCCCAGGGCACACGCACTTGCGATTTTACTACGCACTGCCGACCACTTTCTCACGTGATTGTAACAGCCTGCCCTCGGCCATCAGGGTACAGACCAGCAGGTGTTTCCTTCACTGCTGCTGTGAGAATTTAGGCTTCCATTTTGAATCATTTTGAGGGGAGAAATGTATTGATATTTGGTTTCACTTTTGACTGCAATAAAATATACATCTGGAAGAGTCAAAAATCCTGAAAAACTAAAGCTGAACGACCATCGGACCCCCTGCGATCGCTCCCCCTCCATCTCCTGGCAGGTCCTGCCTCGTGGCTCCTGGGGGCTGCCTGCCCGTCCCCCTCCTGGGCCTCCACAGGGAACCCGTCCTCACGCGCAGTCAGGCCCCTCCCTCGATGGAGACGAAACGGGCGTCAGACACAGACCAGCGACACGAAGGGCCGGCACACAATTTCATCGAGTAGCACGAGTGAGTTTTAAAAACCTGGCGCGTGTGTGAGTGAGGGGTTAGGGCAGCCCCTCAGACCCGACCAGGTCGCCGCAGGCATGTCCCACTGCCACCGTGCCCGCTTGGTCACTGCCCGGCTCATCACAAGCCCCTGAGGGGCCCATTCCGGTGGCCCTGCAGCAGGAGGACACTGACCTCTAAAGCTGAGAAGTGGGAAAACGCACTAAGCAGAATGGTCATTAGCAAAATGCTGAAGACAAGGAGGAGAAAGTTGATGGAATTATGCTGTTGGTACGGGCATTAAAAAGAACATCGTTGTTAACTGAATGACAGGTCTACCAGACTGATGGACTACAGGGTCCGGCAGAACTGGGGCCTGCTTGAGTGGGGCCGGTCGGGCAATAACACGGGTGGGATGCTTTATAGTTTTCCTTTGGACGTTTCTCCTAAAATGTCGTATGGGCACTGGAGTGTGACATTGTCATGTCACAGAACTACATGCTTCTGACTTTGTAATAAACAGAGCTAGTAATAAAAAAGTGGCGTTACTTGTGCCGAACCCTGTGTGTCTGGACAAAGAAAACAAACTGTTCCCACAGAAAGCCCCTCTGCTTCGCTTCCTCCCAACGCAGGAGAGGATGACAGAACACGCCAGTGACCCTCCACGGAGAAAGGAACTACGTGGGGAAGAGAGTCGTGAAACGTGCTGATCACGGGACTTGCAGGGAAGACAGCCTTGTGACCAGCTGCTGGACACGTTCAGAAAGTGAGTGGCACACGGTGGACAGCCACACTGGTCATTAGTCTGATTTGGGGAAAATTCTAAGTGCAAGGACAGAATCTCCCGAAACCACAGGGTAACCACACTCCGGGGGTACGGACGAGCGGCTGAACTGGTGGAAGAGGCGGCGGCACCGCTCCAGCCCCGGAGGCCCCTGCACGGCTGCGAAACCAAACGGAAGACAGCAGTGCAGCCACTGCCCGCGCGGCGCAGGCCACGAGGGTAACGGAACGGAAGGCCGGTGGGGCAGCCACGGGCCTCCGCACAGCAAACAGTCGTGTTTCTGGCCATCGCTGGTGCTCCTCACAACAAGTCCTGCGACACCAACAAGTCCACTGAGGCCTCTCCCTGCCTCCTCCGGAGCCTCGGAAACACCTCACCAAAGCTGACGCTCAAACGGCCTCTCCCGTCTGCACCCGACTTGGAGTCAGTGACCGCGGCCCTCGCAGTCTGACGTTCCCGGGAGACGAGCGGTGTCAGACCGATTCCTGACCACACGAGATAATGAGACCCTGGGAGGGACTGGAAGTGGGAGAGGAAAACGGAGCAGAGGCTACTTTCCGGAAGTCTAAGGATCCTTCTGGAACCTATGACGGGACTCAGAAGAGGAGCTGCAGAATTCAACTCCATGACTCGTGGGTCCGTCTCACGGAAGGAGCCGGCGGAGAATTCGCAGGGAATGCCCTTCATGAAAACCGTTCGCCTGCGAGGACTCGTTCAAGCGTCTGGCTTGTGAGCGTGGACGCTCCTCAGCATCTGGCCCTCCGGCGACCGCGCCCTTGCTCCAGGAGCCCCCTTTACTCAGCCCACGTGGCCCCAGGGGCCAGGCCCCCTCCTCCACAGACTCCCGTGCTTCCCCTCCCCCGCCCCGCCCGCCCAGCGCGGGCTCTCCCCGGGCGATCTCGCCCTCCTCCAGTCACAGCTCCTCCAGCGCCTCCTTGGTCCTGACACGCAGCCAGGCCTCCTCCCCGCCTTCCACGCTGGAGAGCACACCTGCCTCACCAACATCACCTGGTCCTCCATCAGGACGCTCAAAGGAGACTTGTCCAAACTAACCCCATTACACTCCCCCCAAATCCCCGCCTCCCCAACCCCTCCCCACGAACACCACCACCTCCAGCCACGCTGTCTGGGCCAGGAGCTGGGGAGCCACCCCAGGGCCCCTCTCTTGGCCTCCGGGCCCACCTCTGGTCTGCCGGCAGGTCCGCCTCTCCGGCACAGCGGCCTTCCTTTCTTTTCTTCCCGAGTCCACCCCGACGGCCGCCGCTCACCCTTGCGTCTCGTTCAGATCAGAGTGGTCTCCTACCAGGTCCCTGGCCTCCACCACCGAAAATTTATTCCACCTACGTGTTTACACATCCGTCCTAATCTTCCAGTCTGGAAATTCCATGAGGGCAAGGACCAGGGCCTTTGCGCGTGCAGCGCACAGAGAATGCTCATGCAAGACTCGCTGAGTGAGAGTGACCATGACTGTGTGCGAGAGTGAACAGACGAGTGCCATGGCTGCCACGCCCACATTTCTACGCACCGTCAGGCCTTGTGGTCGCCAAGTCTGGGGCCCTCTGGCTGCATTACCATCTTCAGGTGTTCCTGCAAGTGACTTTCTCTGTGCCCCAACTGAGGAGAATGTCACCGCCTCATCACAGTCACTGAACACCTCGGGGAGAAGACGGGATGACGCGGGAGCGCCTGCTGCGTGGCGCCCGACTCCTAACTCGGTGCTTGTGAACGAGAACTGAGACGCACCCACTCCCCCCGAAGACCGACCGGGCCTCCCGGCGACTGTCCGCAGGGCAGAACAGGCAGGCTCGCCTGAACCGTAGTGGGCACGTGAGGGAAAATGATCTTTTGTCTTGATGCGTTGAATTTCTTTTATTTCCGATTTTCAAAATATGTCCTCCTCTATACCTCCATAATGCAATAACTCACATTCTTATGTACTGTAACCTTACAGCAAGATCCTCATTTTTAAAGGAAAAAATAAATTCTGGGCACCGAAGTGCGATGTCAAGCATATTTTCTTGGAGAGAGACACACACACACACGCATTTTAAGGCGCTCATTTGTGTACAGAACATACTGAACCATTCTACTAATGAGAACGTTTACCAAGTGAGAACACCCCGTTGCCTAGGTAATTCAGGTGAAAGTTGTTACCTTCAAAAGCATCTGATCTTCCTTCCCCGAGTTGTTACCGTGAGAAGCTATTTTTTCTCGTCTTTCATCTTTGTAAGTAATACCTCTTTCAAAAACAAAAACTGTCATTCCTTCAGGAGTTACGTTCTCAAAGGTAACTCTCTCCTCCCCGCAGATCCCTTTTCCCTGCCTATAGCGTGGTGCACGGTGACTTCCACCTGGAAACACGGACGGCGTCACCGGAACCCGCTCCGGCTCCCCGGCCCTCCTCTCCGAGACTCTGGTCGACGCCGTCCCCGCCAAGGCTATGTCCAGAATGCATTGCCGAGATTCCACTTTCGCTCCCACGGTTGGGCTGCAGCCATTTGCAAAAACTTATGGTAACTTTGGACTTCAAATGGCCTGTATGATTAAGCACTTTAGGAAACCACAGAAAAAGTAATTTCAAACCTGGCACTCGGCAGCAGTTGGAACGGACGCGGGCCGCCCCCAGCCCTGGCCTTCTGCCAGGGCCTCAGACACAAGTCCCCAGGAGATGGCCTTCCCCTGCCGCGCCTGCCCCCTGCCATTTCCAACGTGCCGTTTCATCCATTTCTCATTACACTGCATGTTTTTACGAACTGCCTTAAGTTTCACTGAAAAAAGGAAAAGTAAAATAAATAAATGAATGTATTAATGGCACTGCTGTAGGCGTTTAAGAAATACACAAAGTGACAACACGATGACATGTACGTCAACAGGTATCTTAACATTATAGTGACATGCCGCTGAGCACAGTCTTCGACAGTGAATTTTTAAAACATTGCCAATCCGTGCGCCCCACACCTCACTTTGTGAAAGGTTTGGCTACTTTGATAAAAGAACTTAAACTCATGCAACAGACGCCCATCGGCGCTACTTAATTAACAAGCTGCACAGAAAGGAGCCCCGCGCCCCAGGGCGGCGGCCGCGGTTCGGCCGCTTTCCAGACGCGGCCAGGTGTTTACTGCGACCAAACTCCTGTGCGCGGTAACGCGCTTCGGGAACCCACTGCGGCCTCGCGGTTCAGAGAAACCAGCTTACAAGGGAAACCGTGTCGTTGCTGAGGTCAAAGACCAGCAGACCCCGTCTTGTAGTTTCCGAGAGAAAAGGACAAAACCAGTTATAAGTGAATACACCTCATCTGTCTTCTGACCCAGCAATTTTGCCTGCAGGAACCCACTCTAAGATAGTAACGGAAAACTCGTGCATACATTTATTGTTCAAATCTGGTTTCTGCAATGTCCTTGTACACAGAATTTTAAAAAATCAACAGTAGAGGAGCAACTAACCAACCCATATCCTGGACGACTATGCGGCTTTTGATAACCATGTTACAGAAGTATATTTAATACACGAGAAAGAGTACAACATACTTTTAATTAAATAAGGATATTGCAAAAAGTAAACATTTCACAATCTTGTTTTTACAAAATGCATAAAAAACATTTTGGTTTGAGGCCGGAATGGTAGCAGAGCTTATTTCTGGGAAGTATAGAAACATGTTTGTTTTGTTGGGTCTTGGTTCTCTTCCACAATTTTCCGTTTGTTTGCCTTTTGGTGGCGTGAGGGTGGGGGTAACACGTGAACTGCTATTTCCGTCCTCAGAGAGAAAACAGCGACAACCAGGTGAAAATGCTCCATGTCACGGCCCGCGACCAGAGATGCCCGCAGGGCTGGCTCACCTGCTCTCACCAGTGGGGAGCTGGACCGAAGCCGACTTGGGGCCATGGGGAGGGGCCGGTGAGGAAGTGCGGTTCCTACCAAAACACCCGAAAAAGGAGCCCCGCTGGGGCACTTCAACGCTGGCCGTCCGAGCTAGAAGTGCGCCCAGCCACCCGGGATGACCTCTAATGCCTTCACTTCTTGGGGAAACAAGGGGGGTCACCGCCGCGCCCTGTGCCGAGGAGGCGAGCTTCTGCTGCTGCCGCGGCCCGGGGCCTCGGATTCAGGGTCCATCGTTCCGAATGCCCTCCTGCGAGTCCCGGCGAAAAGGGCCGGAAAGATGGTACAGGGTTTACGGTACGTGTGTGCGTAACCCTCGTCCCTAGGACGGGACGCCCGTGGAATCTGAGTTTCCTTAAAGCTTGACGTCCCAAATAAGGGCAAACGTCAGGAAAAGACTGGGTAACTCGGATGACTGAAATGCGCTGTAAAGACGTACGCTTCTAAGCCTAAACCTAGCGAAGCCAGAAGTAGAAGTTATGCACACAGAATCTCATCGAGTCTCATAACTGCTAAAACGAATAAGCAAAAGTCCATTGACCGGATAAAGAAATGAGAAAAAACGAAAACAAAAACGACACCCCACGCCTCCCATTATTCACAGAAATGGACTTAAATCTGTGTTCACTTCTCAGTGCTGTTTTCATATTGCAGACAGACGAGGCATTTCATGCAGTTTAAATCTTTTGTCCCTTTTGTTGTTGCTGAGACAAACAGCACCGTGAAGAGACAGCCGCTGAACGTCTGCCGGAGGCATGGCCCCGGAGGCATGGCCTGCGGACCGGCTGCACCGCATTGCCGGAGCTCGTCATGGATGCGGAATTCCAGCCCCGCCCCGCCCCCCAGTGGAAATGCCATGTAGACTCAACACGAGTCCAGGGGGTTCCCACGTTCACGGAAGCTGAAGGAGTTCTGAGTTAGAGTGTTTTTCCGGCACTGGAGACGCCCGAAAGGTGTGAGGCCGAGTCAGTGACTAGACCAGGGGCTGGGGGACCGTCGTGAAGGACACATCATGTACGAGGGGCACACGCCCACCGCGGGTGTAGGCAGCCGCTGGTACGGGGCTTGAGGGAAGGCACGGTCGCTCCAGGCGGGGGCAGCGAGCATTGTCCTCAGGACGGAAGGTGGAAACGCGGAAAGGCCGGAGGGTGGCCCGCTCGCCCCTCCCCTGCACGGATGTACTCGCTGGCAGTTCTGCACACCCGAGGCACCCGGAGCTCAGAGGAG
>PVKM010051547.1:0-10442 GCA_004027735.1 Carollia perspicillata
TCACATAGATCATCTCACCAGAGGAATAAATCTTTATTTTCTAAAAGTTATGAGGAGTAGGTCAATAGGCCAAAATTATGCCTTGAAAATATTTTCATGGTCTAAGCTTTAGCATCAAGTTACATGAGACTGGGCTGATTTTTACTTCTCTATCTAGGTGGTTATTGTGATTTTTGCTAACCTTCTAATAAAATTTAGGTAACTGGATGGGACAAAAATTTATGTAAAATTAGAGGAAAAGATGTAGAAGTATGAACTAAATTAATTTCAAAATTTGCATCCATCAATGCCTTTTCCTCCATATGGACACAGCCAAATTATTTTCATTTATATTATAAAATAAAAGCCATCTTTGTAAAAACCTTTGTACATTACAGATGTTACTCAAGGAGGACTTCCTGAGTTTGTTGAAAAATGAACATATTTTGAGAATATTCACTATAAAAATTTATAGTGTTAAAAAGTAAGTTATTCTTTTTTTTACTCCAGTAAATATGTTTTTTGAATTAATAAATTTTCTTGTCAAACAATAAGTGCTTTTGTAGGATGAATGATAATGAAAGGGTCAATGACCCAATTAAGCATTCTATCTACCTACCATCAAGTAACCAGATAGATATACTTTCCTTGAAATAATTAGCTTGTAAATTACTCAGATTAAACTCTTGAATTTATGTTGCAAACAAAACATCTTGGTATAGAAATGACTACTGTCCAAGAAATTGAGTCTTCACTTTAAAATAAATACTTCCAAAAAAATTTTTTTTAATTCTCACCCGAGTATATTGATATTAGAGAAAGGAAGGGAGAGAGGAATATCAATTTGAGAGAGAAACATCTATCAGTTTCCTCCCATATATGCCCCAATTGGGATTGAACCCACAACCTTTTGGTGTAGGGGTCGATGCTCTACCCAGCTGAGCCACTGGACCCAGGGAACTGTCCAAAATTTTGAAGCAGAAAAAACAAAGAGCAAAGTTCAGATCACTTAATATTATATAAATCTAATTATTTTAAAAGTTCTTTTGCACTTAATGAATGATACATCTTTCATATTATTTGAAGTACCATTGGATATAAAAATATTCTACATATATTTTAGCTAATAAAAATAAATGAGGAAAGATGATTGATGAATAACAGCAAGTTGCTTCTTTAGTGGTTTTATTAGAAGTGAAGGGAAAATAATCTTTTTTAGA
This sequence comes from Carollia perspicillata, assembly GCA_004027735.1. Lineage (NCBI taxonomy): Eukaryota > Metazoa > Chordata > Mammalia > Chiroptera > Phyllostomidae > Carollia > Carollia perspicillata. Next base: position 1,200 of record PVKM010051547.1, read on the forward strand.
CTTTTTATTTTCCAAATCCAAATGGGAGAAAATATTTTAATAGAAAACATCTTTTATGCAGATTCGTCAGTAATATATATTGGTTGTGTTGATTTTTTTTTAGTATATGAGCAAAGGTAAAAATATAACACATAAAACTGTGGTTTTTGAATAAGTAATTCTTTGTAGTTGTACTACAAAGTAAATGATGCAATAAAATTTCATAGACATTGTCAGTTTGTGTATTAGAACATAAAAGCTATCTTCTCTTTTTATTTAATTGTACAGGAAAATATTTTTCTTTATGGTAAGCAATGACATTTTATTTTGTAATGATTTGTCAATTTCTAAATTTACAAATATATTAAAGAAAAAAATTTTGGAGAACATAGCTCTGTTAAAATATCTATCATTACTATTACTACTAACACTAATATTAATAATGATAGAAAGTGAAAGGGATTGAAAAGTAGAAATTGCCAGTTAGAATAGTCACAAAGATGTAAAGTACAACATAGGAAATATGGTCAATAAGATTTTAATAACTGTGTATGGAGCCAGATGTCTACTGTACTTCCCAGAATGATCACTTTGTAAGGTATAGAAATGTCTAATCACTATGCTATACACCTAAAACTAATATAATATCCTATGTCAACTGTAATTAAAAAATAAATTTCAAAATATTTTAGAAGTGAGATTATGCCAATGATAATAATAATAATAGAATTTAACTTTGAGTATTAAGCACGAGGAAATAGTCAAAATGGTACAGATATTCACAAGAGCTCTATGAGGTAGTTTCCTTTTTAATTACTAGATTTTTTTTAACAGTTTTAGATTTACAGAAAAATTGAGCAGATAGTAGGGGGATTTACCGTATACCTACCCCGGCCTTCCCACACATACACTCATGCAGTTTTCCCTATTATGTATTAACATCCTGCTTTAGGGTGGTACATTTTTACATTTAATGGACCAACTTTGATATATAACTATTAACTTAAGTACATAATTTATAGTAATGCTCACTCTGTATTAGGTAATTTTACGGCTTTTGACAAGTGTGTAAAGCTTATATACATATACCATTATAGAACCACACAAAATAGTTATACTGACTTAAAAATTACCCTTTCATCCTTCCTCCCACAAGCTCCTGGTAACCAGTGATTTTTTTTTCTGTCTTTAAGGTTTTGCCTTTTCCAGATGTTACCTTGTTGGAATCATATTGTATGTGGTCTTCAAACTGGCTTCTTTTACTTTACTATGCATAGAAGATTCCTCAATGTCTTTTTGTCACTTGCTCTTTCACTTACTTTTTTTACAGGTATTTTATGGATATATCACAATTTCTTTATATTGTACATTCACCTATTAAAAGATATCTTGGCTAATTCCAGTTTGTAGCAGTTATGAATAGAACTGCTATAAACATTCACATTCGAGTTTTTGTATAAATGTAAAATTTCACCTTATCTGGGTAGACATGAGGAGTGTAACTACTGGATTATATGGTAAGACTGTGCTTATCTTTATGAGAAACTTACAAACTGTCTTGCTGAAACATTTTGCCTTCTAACCATCAATGAACATTTATATTGGCAAACTAGTGACATTTGTGAAAAAAAAAAAAAAAAAGAGGTATAGTTCTGGTTGCTCTGCATTCTTATCATCATTCAATAATGTCAGTTTTTATTTTTGTTTTTGCTTTTTCATTTTAACAATTCAAATAAGTGAGCAGTAATAGCAGTAACTTGTTTTAATTTGAAATCTAATAATATAATTTATGTATGCTTTATAGGATTATTTGTTGTATAATACATATACATAATACATACCTTCTTAGATGGGATTTTTCTTAGTTGGGTAATTTTTGTTTGGTTGAATTTTAAGTGCTCTTTGTATGTTCTTTATCAGACATATGTTTTGTAAATATTTTCTTCAAGTCTGTGGCCACTCTTTCTTTCATTCTCTTAGCAGTGTCTTCCACAGAGCAGAAGTTTTCAAGATTAATAGAGTTTAATTTATCCATTTATATAATTTTTTTCTTTCATTTATAATGCTTTGGTTTATTACCAAACTTAAGGTCATCTAGGTTTTGTCCTGTTATTTTCTTGAAATTTTATATTTCACATTTAGATCCTTGGTGCATTTTAGGTTAATTTTTGCATAAGGTGTAAGGACCACATCTAGATTCCTATATATATTTTTTGCATATGGATGCCAAAATATTATGGCACGAGTTATTGAAAAACTATTTTTGAATAGTAAATTTTCTTTGCTTCTTTGTCAAATATGAGTTGACTGTACATGTGTGAGTCTGTATCTTGATTCTATTTTGTTCCTTTGATCTGTTTGTTCTCTCACCAATATGGCACTGTTCTGATTATTATAGCTCTGTAGTAAGACAAAATTGAGTAGTACCAGTTTTTTTTTTATTTCATTTTATTTTATTTTAGTATTGTATTGGCTATTTTTTCTTTTTACCTTTCCATTACACATAAGAACCCATTTTTCAATATCTACTAAATATCTTGCTGGGATTTTTATGGGAATTGTATGGAATCTATAAATCAAGTAGGGAAGAAATGACACGTTAACAATATTGAGTCTTTTTATCCTTGAGCATGAAATATCTTTCCATTTATTTAGATCTTATCAGAGCTTTGTTATATTTTTCCCTATAGACCTTGTGTATATTTTAACTTATATCTAAGTGTTTTGCATTTTTCAGTGATAATGCAAGTGGTACTGTTTTAAATTTCTAATTCCAATTATTCATTGCTAGTATATATAATTCAAAATGTAGTTTACTTTTACATATTAATCTCATAACCTGAAATCTTTCAAAATTATTTATTAATTCTAGGAGGGTATTTTGGTTATTGTTTGACACCTCTACTGAGACAATTACATCATCCATGGACAAAGACAGTTTTACTTCTTTCTCAATCTGTATACCATTAATTCCTTTTGTCTTATTGCACTAGCTAGTACTTACAGTATGATGTTGAATAGAGTATTGAAAGGGGACATCTTTGCCTTGGTCCTAATCTTAGGGGAAAACATCCAGTTGTCACCATTAAGTATGATGTTAGCTGTTGTGTTTTTCTAGATGTTCTTCAAGTTGTGGAAGTTCCTGTCTACTCCTAATTTGCTGAATGTTTTTATAAAAAAATATTATGAGTAGATGCCAGATTTTGTCAAGTTCTTTTCATGAATCAATGGGCATGATTTTTCTTCTTTAGCCTGTTGATGTGATGATTACATTAATTGATTCAAATATTGAACCAGTTTTGCAGGCCAAAAATAAATCTCTCTTGGTGGTAGTCTGTAATTATTTTACACATTGTTGGTTAAATTCGTTAATACGTTTTGAAGACTTTTACATCTCTGTTGATGAGAGGGGTTGATGTATAATATTTCTTTCTTCTGCCATGTATATAGTTTTGATAATAGGTAATACTGGCTTCCAAGAATGAGTTAGAAAGTGTCCCCTATATTCCTGTCTTCTGAATGAGAGTTGAGAAAAATCATTATCATTTCTTCCTTATAATTTTAGTAGATTTCACTAGTGAAACTATCTGGAAAAAGTGTTTTGGTGGGAGAGGGTTAATAATTATTGATTAAATTTATTTAATAGATATAGGCCTCTTCAGAATAACTATTTCTCTTTATATAAGATTTGATAGTTTTTCTCTTCCAAGAAATTGATCTATTTCATATAAGTTATTAAATGTATAGATATAGAGTTGTTCATAATATTTTTTATTATCCATTTTATCCCCACAAGATCAGTAATGATAACATCTTTTTCATTTCCAATATTAGTAATGTGTGTGTTCTTTCTGCCTCTCTTTTGATTACTGATAGCATGGTATATCTCTCTCTATCCTTCCACTTTTAATTTATCTGTGTCTGTTTATTAAAATGGCTTTCTTCTAAATTATATGTACTAGGATCTTATTTTTTAGTTGTCTTATCCACTTTGGCATTATTTGTCTTTTGACTGGTATGCCTAGCTCATTCATGAAGTGATTATTAATATAATTGAGTAGTATTTACCATGTTTATACATGGCAAGTGTACTTACTCATTAAACTCATTTTTTGTTGTTGTTTAATAAATATTTCCCTCTCTTCTGTCTTTTCCAGTTTTAACTAAATATTTTATATGATTCTCTCCTCTGTGAGTTATTCACACTTCAAACAAATTATTTAGTGGTTGACCTAGATTTGGCAATATACATTTAAAACAAATCAAAGTCCATTTTCAAATAAGACTACACTACTTCACAGGTAGTGCAGGTATTTTATGACAGTATTCCAAAATTTTCTCCTCATTTTATTTATACATATGCTATAGTCACCCAATACATTGTAGCTATTTACTTACACTTTTTTCTATTGGATCAATTAATAAAAAAAGGAAAGATATAATTTTACTTTCATTTATTCCTTCTCTAATGATAGTCTTTTTTTAAATCCTCACCTGAGGATATATTTATTGACTTTTAGAGGGAGAGGAAGGGGGAGAGAGAGAGAGAGAAACATCGATGTGAGAAAGATTGATCAGTTTCCTCCCTTACACACTCTGGCAGGGGTTCAGACATGCAGACTTTTGGTGTATGGGATGGTGGCTCCAACCAACTGAGCTACCCAACCAGGGCATGATCCCTGCAAACTCAAATTTTTTCAGATGCTCCAAGACTTGATAGTAATTTGTTTCTGATCCTTCAACTCCTGTTTTTGGGCCTTTGAGCCTCCTACAATTATGTAAATTCAAATTTCTAATAAATTCCTTATTTCCTAACACTCATTATAGTTTTGTTTTTCTGATTGAAAACTAACCAGTTCATACTTTGGTAGGAAAAGATGTTTTATGGCCAACAAGCAGAAAGCATGGAAACCTGGAATTACCTATTTGATCTGATTAAAGATTTAAAGGCATGAATGGCACCACTGCTAGTAGAAAAGGAGATACAGGCAGATCACGACATAAAGTCACAAAATAATTATTTAAATCATCACCTAAAATCAAAATCTTTAAAAAAGCAAAGTGCTTGTTGTTGTTGTAGAATATGTAGTGAAAGTAAATATTATAATGAGGTTGATTGCATGTTTCTAAGTGTTTCACAGAAGCTAGATAAAATATGAGCTTAGAACTTCACATCCCCATCTCATGTCTGTAAGGAACCAATAAACAGCTTTGATTACCATGAAATAATATTTATTTACTGTAACTTTAGAGGCAGAATTTCTGAAAGCCAAACCAAAGTCTAATCCTGCAGATAGTTAAATTACAGTGCACTTTGAATTCACAACTTCACTGGTCTCTTATGTTAAAGTCATAGTAATGAGCAGAAAGGAGTAAGGCCTTAAAAATCAGGATGAGGACACTGGGCAGATTCTAATGAAGCTGAGCACCCTTAAATTTTATTAATTCACTGTCGCCATCCAAAGTAGCCTTCCCATCTCTGTCTGAGGTTAGTTTCTCTTTGCCTGAAGAACATGTAATGGGCTCCCTGATGTAGCTACACCACAGGGAATGGCTGATCCTTTTCAAGTTTAAACACCCTGCCCCAAACACACAGCACCTCTCAATGAGTTTAGACCTATAATCGTACTCAACTCCTAGAAGATCCCAGGGAATCAGCAACAAGTTGTGACTCCTAGGCAGATGCCATCATTCCAAAATAATTGCAAGATTTCTCTAATTTATAGCAACATATACCTGAAGAATATTTATGGAAATGGCATCTAAGAATTGCTAGGGAGACAGGGATAGAATGTTGGACTGAAATATATTTGTTAGTATCAGTGCACAAAAGAGAGATTTTGTATTCAGTGTGCTGTGTCACCTGAAATGGCTAGGAATGGCTCTTTATGAATTGTGGTCTGTAGGTGGCCTATACTGAATGAAATGGAAATATTAGAACTTCTTTAGTATCCAAAGACTTACAGAGATTAAAATGCTGAGAAATTTTTGTAAAAGACTTGCTCATCCAGCCTCTAATTATGTCCCTAAGGAGGGTCCAGAGATGCTCCCTTCACACTAGAGTTGAGATTTACATTGATGAGAGGGGCACCAGTATCCTCTGATGGCTATTTCCTGTGGGCCAGAGATGGTAGCAACTGCTGCCATAATTTCAATGAGAAGAGAGAGTGACCCGGTACACATGGTGACATTTAACTCCCCAAGACAAGGTAGTCATAGTTAACCGTATTTGACAATAAAGCTCAAGCCATAAATATAGTAGTTTGACCCAAAGAGATCTCCAGCACTGGCTGAGTAACCAATGGTAGCCCTAGGATTGAAATAGATGCGCTTTTGCTCAGTCACTGCTCAGAAAATTTCTCAGGTAAGACAGTGGTTGGCAATGAAAATTATCTTTATACTTAAGGCTCCTTCAAGTTCAAATTAATATGTCAGCTCACAGTTTCATCAAAAGTTTTACTAGCTTTGCCTATCTATATACAGCAACATTTGTCCCTCTCTGACAGGGTTCCTCTTCTGTGTACTCTGCCCCACAGTCTGCATGTACTAAAGTTTCTTCCGTCCCTGGACCACTTAGGAGTGCTTGGTCTCTCTCATTTTATTCTTCTAGGTTTATTTGAGCACACACCTCTTTATCATCTTTAAACAAAAATATAATTTCTGTTTCATCCTGTAATTTTATGTTTCAGAAAGGGTAAAGATTTCTATCAACCTTCTCCACCCCAACTAGAAGAAGAGCTTCTAATGGTTAATTTTTGGAAAATGGGATTTTTGAATAAATTCACAGGTCATTTTAAAATTTATATAGAAATGCAAAGTAGGCTTCTGGTCAAAATGATGATACAGGCAGACATGGCTCACCTCTTCACACAACTACATCAAAATTACAACTAAAATATACAATAACCATCACTCAGGAATGTCATAAATTGAGTTGAATGGAAGCCTGACAACTACAGAATTGAAGAAACCACATCCATCCAGACTGGTAGGAGAGGTATAGACGTGAAATGCATCGGCCTCACATCCACATGGATAAAAATTCAGGAGGGATGTCTTGGAGCAAGGAATCCCAGACACACACCAGGCCCCTCAGCTCAGGATTTCAGTGCCAGAAAGTTAAGTCCCACAACTTCTGGCTGTGAAATCCAGCAGGAATTTAGTCAGTGGAGGAGGCTGCTGGAGCCCTAAGAAATTCCTCTTGGAGAACCCACACAGAGACTTACCTACTTAGACTCTCTCCCTCTGAGCTCTAGCACTGGGGTGGCAGCTTGAAGGGCATAAGAGGTATACTGGAAGAGACTGAAGTGTTGGCATCAGGGCAAGTGGAGGCCTTTGTCCCTTTGCTGAGCCTTCCCCCCACAGAGCCAGTAGGTAGGCTAGTACCATATCTGAGACTCCATCAACCCCTCTAGCACTGTGTGACCCACCTTGGAGATCCACAGAGGCTTTACCCAGCCCAACTTATAGGCCCATCCAAGCTGCCTTTCCATAAGAAGGCTGGTTTTGGCTCCTAAACGCTATCAAACAAGCAACAGTTGGCTTCAGGGAGCCCTAGCAGTAGCCAGATAAGAATCGCAGTTTGGCTTCACCTGGGAATCTCCAACCCCAGCACAAGTGCAATCATCTCAGATTGCTTTACAGCTCAGGCAGGGTGCCCAAGGCAAAACACAGGTGGGGGCTGACCTTGGCCTGCACCACCCAGGAAACCCCAGGGCCAACACACCCAATGAACAGCTAAAGACCATGTTGGAGCACCATCACCCTGCCCCCACATAGGTGATCCTCCACAGAGGGTTACAAAACAGACTGGGTGGTGGGGATAAATGATATACTATTACCAAAAGGACCTCCCTTTTTCTCTAGGGGTTCCCCCCTTGTTAGAGGTTTGTTTTGCCTGCTGCCAGGGGAAAGATGTCTCTCAATGCCAGAGACTGATGAAAAAAAAAAGGAAAGGAATTATTTGTTTAACAGTTATACAGACTTGGAGTAATGACTTAATGTCTTCATTAAAATATTAAAGTCCTTTAGAATACCCACATGCACACAGTCCTTCCTTCTCCCTCTGCCCAGTCTGGGGTACCATACCTCTGGAAAAGAAGTAGAAGTCCATGGTTCAGGGTCCCGGCACCATCAGCTGTGTCGCCGCCAGAATCTCCAGTTAATCCAAAGCCATGTGGCAAGTTCTCATGACCCACCAGCAAGAGTCCTTTCACCCCTTTTCTTCCAAGCAAAGTCTTTCATGCTGCCTAAGCCACATGGCAAAAGGGAGCACTCTAGAACCCCGTGGTCCCAACTCCTGCTATGGCTGTCGTGCCTGGGTTTAAATCCCTGAGCCAACCTTCCTCTGCAGCCCCATTTCCGACTCGTCCTATAATCAGTTACACCTGCCAGCATTCCTGTATTCATCCAGCTTTACTGGGCTGCCATAGTAAGTCTGGGCAGGCATGGCCCCATGGCATGGAGCCAATCATCTCCAAGCTCTCATGCATGCGCTATAACCAGGAGGAGTTGCCTACTGGTTACATCTCGGGTGGGAGTCACTCCCATCCCTCTGGATCAAAGCATGGCCACAGCTATTTAACATATCTATGAAAACAGTTAAAGGTTATAGATATGTTAAATTACCATGCCAGAGGTTAGCTGCAAAGCTGTTGCTGTACAAAACAGCTCTCAATGTCCCTGCTCCAGGCGTCCTATCCCCTAGCTCAGACTTGTAGGAGTGAGGACATCATATATATTTTTTTCTCTATTTCCTGAACACCCTGAGTTCTGGACCCTATTACAAATCCCTATTTGCTCCTGCCCCACCTTGGCTGCATCCTGTTACACTTGCAGCTGACTGGCCTGCGAGTTTAAATCCCTCCCATTGACCTGCCAACAGTATGCCCTCATCTATGAGAGGAGGGTGCACTCAGCTCTTGTGAAGGGTGCACCTGGAGTACCCAGCTTAGATGGTAGGGGAGGTTGGGCCACAGGGCCCTAACGGACACATACTACATTAGGCCACACTACCAAGACACAGAGTCAATGCAGCTCTCTCTAATGCATAGAAACAAACACAGGGAGGCTGCCAAAATGAGAAGACAAAGAAACATGCCCCAAATGAAAGGACAGATGAAAACTCCAAAATAAAGAGCCAAATGAAATGGAGATAAGCAATCTATCAGATGAAGAGTTCAAAACACTGGTTATAAGGATGCTCAAGGAAATTAGTGAGGACCTCAGCCACATAAAAAAGACCCAGTCAGAAACAAAGCATAC
>PVKM010051548.1:0-10441 GCA_004027735.1 Carollia perspicillata
CTTTAATCTTGGGTAATGTAATCATGATGTGCCTTGGTGTGTGCTTCCTTGGGTCCAACTTTTTGGGGACTCTCTGAGCTTCCTGGACTTCCTGGAAGTCTATTTCCTTTGCCAGATTGGGGAAGTTCTCCTTCATTATGTTTTCAAATAAGTGTTCAATTTCTTGCTTTTCCTCTTCTCCTTATGGCACCCCTATGATTTGGATGTTGGAATGCTTAAAGTTGTCCTGGAGGTTACTAAGCCTCTCCTGTTTTTTTTTTTTGAATTCATGTTTCTTCATTGTGTTCTTGTTTGAATATTTATTTATTTCTTCCTTCTACTCCAAATCATTAATTTGAATCCTGGTTTCCATCCCTTCACTTTTGGTTCCCTGTACATTTTCCTTTATTTCGGTTTTCATAGCTTCACTTTTCCTCTGTTTTGGGGCCATACTCAACCATTTCTGTGAGCATCCAGATTACCAGAGGTTTGAACTGTGCATCTGATAGGTTGGATATTTCTTTATTGCTTAGTTTTATTTTTTCTGGAGTTTTGATCTATTCTTTCATTTGGGCCATATTTTTTGTCTCAGCACTCTTGTTAAATAGTAAAAGGTGAAGCATTAGGTATTCGCTAGGGTGGGGCAACCCAGGTTGCTGTGTTGTGGTACCTTATGTTGGGGAGGGGTGCAAGAGGGAACAATGACCCTTGCTCAGCTTTCCACAGGCTTTCAGCCATTTCTCCCACTACCCACAAGGAAATTGGGCCCTTCTGGTGCTGATTCCTAGGTGGGTGGTTTTGTGCATATTCTAGGACCCTATGGGTCTCTGCAATGAACTCTGCTGTGAGGCTGGGAGTTTCTCCTGCTGCCTCAACCCCCACAGGTTTTCTCAGAGGTTTTGAGGCTTTATTTCCCCACACTGGAACCCTGGGTTACAGGGTCTGTCTCACTCCCCAGTTGTTCCTCTCAGTTCATCTAAATACAAATGTGGGACTGGGCCCACTCTGTCAGCTGCCACCTTGCCTGGTCTGCCAGTTGCTGCCTTGCCCACCCTGGTCCTCCAGCTGCTGCCTTATCATGAGTCCTGCCCACCCTAGCTGCCCATCTCTGCCCCTCATACTGGTCTGGATGAATGTTTCTTTTTTAATTTATTGGTAGTCAGACTTCCATACAGTTTAATTTTCTGGTAGTTCTTTTTTTTTTAAATTTGTTGTTGTCCTTCTTTTGGTTGTGCGAGGAGGCAAAGTGTACCTACCTACGCTTCCATCTTGGCTGGAAGTCACCTAAAGACATTTTTCAAAATTGGTTTTAGAGAGAGAGGAAGGGAGAGAGAGAGAAACATTGATATGAGAGACAAACATCAGTTGGTTGCCTTCTCATCTGCACCCCAACCAAGGATCAAACCCGCATCCTAGGTATGTGCCCTGACCAGGAATAGAACTCTGTGAACTTTTGGTCTGTGGGACAGTGCTCCAACTGAGCCACACCAGCCAGGGCAAGCATTTTCACTTATTAAATGCCATTCTTCTTACTATATACAATGGCATGAGAGCACCTTACCTGATGGTTGGGAATGCTGAGTAAAGGTAGTCACTTCCTTTACTTCCATAGGGTCTCCTGACTAGCTAGCCAGACAAAGAAGAGAATGTAGCTGATAAATGCAAATCTTACGCTGTTACACATCCCCACTCACACACTGTGCTGATGAACAAGCCCCTTATGACTGCAGTCCAGACAGAAGTCATTGCCAAGGTGACCTTGATCCTTCAGGTTTTGCTTCTCTTGCCACCTATATTAACTGGAGATTGCTTTGTGAATGACACTACGAGGGGGACAGGAAGGAGGAAAGCATTGGCAAATGTTCCTTCTGATCTTCTTTGTAGTTCTTACAGTCCTGTTGTACACCTGACATGTGACACAGTGAATGCATTATCAAACCATCAGTCCCATCAAATACGTGGTGACTGTAGCCTTGTCAGTTAGTGCGCTATAGAACCAGAAGAGAAGCAGTTTTAGGTGTTAATGGGTTTGCTTTAGGCATTGCACAACCTACTGGTCCTAGTTAGACTGGAAAAGGGTTGCTAGACATTTAAATAATGCATTTCATCTCATATATTCTTCCTAAGCATGTCAGCAAGAACTACGAGAGAGACAGTGACAGAGGGAGAGGGAGGGAGGGAGAGAGAGAGAGAGAGGTCTTAAAACAATGCTGGATTTTGCTTTTTCAAATATAAGGGCCAAATCCACTCAGTTTTCATATGCGATTGATGATGTGACTTAACAAACCTTAAAATGGTATTCTAGATATAGTACCTGCAAGAAGTTTACACTATGTATCACCTAAACAATGGGGTTGCAAAGGAAATTTGAGTCGATCACTAGCCACAAAGCTAAACTGTAGAAAAGCACAGGTTCTCCAAACAAGGGGCAGGGATGGGAACTGAAACCAGCATGGGTTCTGATGATATTAAGCCTGGAGGAATAAGAGCAGAGGGGTCATTTATTATAGAAGCTTTAATGAGCTCTTGTAGCACCAACAGTGGAGATCCTTTGAAGTAGTCAGGACCCCCAGAAGACATTTGGAGAGACACATAGACATTTGCAATAATCAATAAGACCAGTGGCAAAAGCATTAATTAAAGCTGCATTGTTTCTTGCAGTCCAATGAAGTTGAGATTTCAGATGACTGTAGTACAGTAAATGGAGTAGAGAAACCAAAGCTATTTGTCTCACATGCAGGCCAATTTTCCATGCACAATCAAATTTTACTTCTTATATTCCCTAACAGCTGCTTTAAACCCGGTGAGGATACGGAAGTCATTATACAATATTAGTAAGAAAATTAGAGTGGTAGCAAATCATAAGTTTGTTTCTGAGCAAAACAGTAGGGGGTCAGTTAATATTAAATATTCACAGCCTGTGTGCACACACTCACATTTCCTAGGAGAGTCTGAGCAAAATATAGCCTTCAGGGATACACACTTAGTAGCTTTGCATAACAGTAACCGAGATGCCAATACCAGCTAATGAAATTCCACTGCTGAAGAAGGGCCCCAAGGCTCAGAATCAAGCCCTCTAGGAAAACAGGAATAACTCCTTGTTTGAAAAGTAAACAGTCAATATCATTTGTTTATTCATTTAACATATATTTATCGAGGGCCTTATTTCTAATACTTTGGGTAGGCACTGAAGATGTCAAGGTGAGAAAATACTGGTGCTGTTCCTGGCCTCATGGAGTATAAAAATGGAGGGAGACAGTTTTTAATGAAACATTCATATAAATCAAAGTATAGTTGTTACAAACTGAAGTCACTTAGAAGTAAAGGTACCTGGTGCTATACTGTGAAAGCATAAAATGGAGGAAGCTGCACCTGACCATGGAGGGCCATCAGAGAACGTGAGGGATGTCGAGGAATTCTGGGAGCAGAGAAAATGAAAAGAACACTTGTTAGAAGGGAAGCTATGTCAAAGGGCCTGTGGCCCTGAACGATCATAGAGCTCTACCAATGTTTGGAGGACAGAGAGCAAGGGAAGTGAGAAGGAGATACGTAGGCAGACACTAGGACATGCAGGCCACAAGAATTTTTTATCCTATTAAACCATGGAAAACCACTGAGATTCCGGCAGAGGGGTGGCCTAAGATTTCTGAAGCAATCACTCTGGATAAACTGTAAACAATGGATTGGAAGTCAAAGGGTTGTTGTAGCCAGTGGCCCAGGAAACACAATGGTAGTGTGGACAAGGATGGTAGTGGGGTGATGGTGAGCTACAAACAATTCGTGGACAAATATTTGGGAGGCAAAATGCACAGGAATTGAATTGATTAGGGTGAGTGGGAGGTATCAAAGATGGCTTTCATAATAGGATGGATAAAGCATGATTTTCTTGGGTAGGAAAAACTAAAACATAATTGGTCTATTACAAGTTTATTTTTAGGCTACCTTGATTTTGGGGTAACTTGGATGCATGCAAGTGGAGATGTTCTACAGTCCAATTGTATATTTGAGTTTGGATAAGAAGTATGTAAGTTTGTGTGTCAGTGATATAAAGCTGGTAATTGAGGCTGTGGTTGTGCATGCAACCATCAATGTAAAGAGTAGACGTGAAAAGAGGTGACTAAGATTCAGCCTGGAGGAACAGTGATACTTAAGACAATAGCTCTCAAAGTGTAGTCTCCAGACCAGCAGTATGAGAATTGCCTGAGAATCTACTGGAAATGCAAAAACTGTGAGTAGGTCAACAGCATGCCTGACTACAGGCCTGTAGATGTTTCTGATGCATGCTTAGGTTTGAGAACCTCTGTGATGGAAGGGTGGAGGACTGTCGGTAACAATTTCTGAGACCAAGCTGCCTGCAGGATGGTAAAAGAAAAACCAAGAGAGTCATCTGGGTCATTAGGGAAAGAGAATAAAATTGTCCAAGGAGAAGGTCAATGTCAACAGAGTCAAATGTAGTTGGGAGATCACTTTTGATTTTAGAGAAAGCTGTTTCCATCAAGAACTGGGATGAAATATACCGGAGGGTATTGAGGAGTGAGTGGCAGAGGAAGGAAGGGATTTGTGTTGATCACTCTTTTTTAAAATTTGAATAGGCTGTGAATCTGGAGGACAGGTGGAGATGTGTTTTAAGATGTTAGTGTTACGGGCAGGTTTTGATCTGATTGAAAATATCAGACTGGGAGAAAATACAGAGGAGACCGATGTAGTAAATCAGCAGTGAGGGCTCTTGGGAAGGCAAAAGGGGACAAGTCCAAAGCCCAGAAGGAAAGACTGTATTCAGATCTATCCTCTTGTAGCTTAAAGTATGAGTAGACGACCCTGTTTCATACCATTCTCTCCCTTGCTTACTGTGCGCAAGCCACATGGACCTGTTTTTGTTGTTGCTTTAGCATGTACTAAACTTGTCCTTTGGGGATCTTGGTTCTTGCTTTCCCAAGGCTGTCTCAGAGAGGCTTTCCTGAGCACTATCTCCTATATGGCCACCTCTATTATCGTTTCAATCACAGGGACTATGTTGCTTTATACCCTCGGAAGTTCACCCCATTGAAAATCAAAATTCTCCTCTACCCCACCTCTCACACACAGAAGGCAAGGAGAGACTGAAGAAAGAGGCAGACCACTCCAGATTGGTAGGTGGCAGTTTTAGTGAGCAAGGGAACACTTGCACATGAAGCTTCGAGGTAGGTAAATCTCAACACACACCTGTCAAAAACTGGGTTCAGTCACGTAGCCAATCCAGATGATCTCAACAACACATTACAGTTCAAGGCTGCATCCTTGAAACAGCTCCTAGTGTGGCAGTGGTGCACATGAAGTACATTTATTTCAAGGACAGGGGAAGAGGACCAGGAGCCTTTGATGGCCTGGCTCCATCTCACAGCTCTACCAGCAGTCACATCCTCTTGATCTCCTCCAGCAGCCTAATCCATTATCCTATCCCTCATTCTGCACAGTACTTTTCCTTCTCTGAGATTATTTTAGGCATTTGTTCACCAGTAGGTAACTCCACCTGACACAGGACTCTGTCCTGCTCACAACTATAAGCCTGGTTTTCAGGACAGTACCTGGAGTATAGTAGGTGCTCTAGAAACATTTGTTGAAGCAAAGAGTAAAATGAGGGTACAGATATATCCATCAGTTTGTACATTTGGTAGAGAGAGTAAACATGTTTCCTGTCACTTCATTTTATTTTCTCTACAAGCAATAAAAGGGAGGTTGTCTTCTAAGACTAAGTCAGGGCAAATTGGTTGTTTTGCTGAAGGGAAGTTGTCCCTTGAATAACACAGATTTGAACTGCATGGGTCTACTTATATGTAGATTTTTTATCAATGTATTTTCTCTTATGATTTTCTTAACATTTTCTAACTTCCTTTACTGTAAAAATGCAATATATAACATTTAAATAAGCGTCAACCTACTGTTTGTATTATTTATTGGTAAGGCTTCTGGTCAACAGTAAGCTATAAGTAAAGTTTTTGGGGAGTCAGAAGTTACATATGGGTTTTCAACTGTTTGTGGGCGTTGTTCCAGAGTCAACTGTAGTTGAGAAGGTGGGAGAGTGTGTATAACATAGAATGCAAAAGGAATTCCAGGTAATATGGAGAGTCAGTCTAAGGATGATAACAATGAACTTGGAGTGGTCCAAATGGTTCTGCTGAGTGACTTTCTCGAGTAGTGCTCAGACAGATGGGGGACGGCATGGAAAGGCAGATGGTTGGGTACATCACGGTTGGTGCTTTTTCAGGTGGTGCAACAGAAATTCTCCGGGGCAGGAGACCCTGGAGTACTAGCAAGAATGTTAGTGAACATCATAGACTTCCAAGCCTGACGAGGTTAAAATCTCATAGCAGGAACTGTTCATCGAGAAGTGTGAAAAGCTGGAAAGTTGTAATCAAAGAGCAGGAAGACTGAATTGGAGATGTTCCCAGCCACCGCTTCCATGACGACAGGGGGAATGTGTTGTTGAGGTGGCGGTGGAAGAAGTCATTAGAAATGAAGGTCAGGGAATTGATGCTTTTCACTTTCAGAGTGTTTCAGGGCCTGAAATGTCTTACAAGGCAACCAGATATTTCAAATCATAGTATAAAATACTTAACTTAAAATAAAAACAGGTAAGAATTACCTTCAGAATCTTAAACCACGAGTGTAATGTGTTGCCATAATGGTGGCATGTCATTTTTGTGTGGGCGTCAGGGTTGCATCTCTGAATTACAAATGATAAAGTGAAGCCTCATTTCCTCATTCCACTAATTAAGAATTAGTAATAATTTGGTTATCGCCTGGGATGATACTTTGTTTCATTAGTGAAAGAGCTATAGAGTAAGAATAAATGGATTTGTATATTGATTCTGTCACTTTTCTCTGTGTACATGGCCTTGGGCTAGCTTCTTCACTCTGTGGAGCCTCTGTTTTTGCATCTGTAAAAAGGAGAGAAAATTGAATGTCTCGCAGCATTAGTGTGAGATTTAAATTAGAACATGCAGGTGAAATTGTCTGTAAATGATAAATCCCCATACATATAGAAGGCCTTGTAAGCTACAGAAAAGATGTTTATTAAGAAAATAAACAAAGTAAGTTTTCAATTAAACACTTATTACAATTTTTAAAGCATCTTAGGAGGATCATTTACAAATAACACATAAAATTACAGTCATTCTTAATTATAAAATTAAAGTGGACCAAAAAAGTAACTGCCCCATTTGCCAACTATATTTGAAATTAATAAAAGCATATGAATTAAAATAGTTTATAATCCTGAATTTTCCTGATGTCAAAGAGGCTCCTTCTCAGAATATGCACTTACTCTGTTATTTTAAAATGTAGCAATACTAGCACCGTGACCGTATGTGCATGTGTGTCCAGCACTCCTGTATCTTCTGCAACAGTTTCCTTTTCAGATCAAAGTGGAACCCTGCCATTATTATTTGCATCTGGACTGGTTTAATTATGGAAGCATCAATTTCATAAATCAATAAATAGACTGATCAGTACAACTTGTCTACTAAAATCTACAACCTGACCAGATATTTCAAATTATAATATAAAACACTTAACTGAAAATAAGAACACAGCCTTATTACATAAAACATTTTATTATAATTTTATAGTACTTTTTTTTTTGTGGGGAGACAGAAATTGACCCAAACCTAGTATTTGGTGTTGTGAGTGGAAACAGACAAGCACAAACACAAGAGGTGATTTATTTATTTGTTTAGTGATGAGGATAAATCCCTCACTTCTACAATGTATTCAGTCATCATAAAATAACTCCAAATCTTCTATTTACTGACTTGACAACATCTATATTTCTCTCCCAAACCTTTTTTTAGTTGGTAGCTCAATAAGGGCATATTCGAAAGCAGACTAATTACTTCTATGGATAAGAAATTTTGTCTGTGTCTGCTCTCCAGGGTATGTTGTCTAGGCTCTGTCAAGTGAAGATGCCACTTGAAAATTCTATGAATATTTGTTCTGATTACTTACATCTAGGTTGTCTCAAACTATTAAGAGAAGGAAGCTATGTTTCTTTCCACATCAGCTCTCTAAAGTCTGAGCTCATCTCTCCCTCAAGTGAAAATGCTATTTGATTGGTGGCTGCTGAGAAAGTTCAATGAAAAGCCACCAGTATGATTCCCATGCCATGGGGGGTGATTTTTAAGTTAAACCTGCCAGGATGCCAGCAAATATGGACCTCTTTTCAGTAAATGTCCTGTTATTTTAAAATTCTTGGTAGGGAAATTCTTAATTAATGTTTTTTCCTTTACTTGTTATGGAAAGCATCGCTCAGGAACAATACAAATCATTGTAGCATAGGTAGGAGTAAGGGAAGCAGAATATTTAAATGTTGTAATAAGGGAAAAGCAGGGCAAGCACAGTAATATTTGTAACAATGATGTATATTTTCTCTTCCAGTTGGATAGAAGGTAGGAAATATAATTAGATGAAGTACATTGGTTTCCTTTTAATGCTGCCTCATGATTGATTTAAATTCTTTTTCATGTTTTTTCATCTCATTTTGGAAGATCCTAGAAGACAGAACCTGGCTATGTGGCTCACAGAGATTATATTCTACCCACACTCATGTTTAAGAGAAAGGTCAAAACGCACAGACAGCACATCATGAGTGCATCCACAGTTACATGACCACCCCTGAATGGCACAGTCGTGGTGTTCTGCTGTGTCTGTTGGGTACTACTGATGTGGCAATGAACAGAAATGGACACGTGAGGAACTCACCAGTCAAATGGACTGGCGTCAAGGCAGGACAAGGGCCAAGAAACAGAAATCCCAAATGATATCAGGCATTCTGCAGGCTTGTCATTGCTTTAGTTGCCATACTTTTCTCACACTTTTTCAGCCACACGGAGCTTCTTTCACTCACCAGTGGTTAATCTGGAGGTACAGGGAGTGTGTGTGTGTGGGGGTGGGCATTGGGAATAACTATCGTCCCTGATTACATCTCCAAAAGCAGTGCCTTTTCAGACCATAAAGAAGGTTGAAGAGTAGCCCCTGTCACTTGATGGTAGACCCCGACCATAGGTATGACTCAGAGGGCCATTCATTTTTCACCTTCTGTCTTCCTAGCCATGTCTACATGTAGTTCCTTTTTCCTACTCTTCCCTGTTCTCTTGGATAACTCTGCTTCAGACCTGAGGCCTCTGGTTAGACATCCAGTAGGAAGCCTTCCTCCATCTTCCCCAGCCTGGACTAGGTACTTCTCTTCTATGTATCCATTGCCTCATTCTACAGCCCAGCATTCACCACACTGTGCTGACAGCCTGTTGACTGGATCCCTCACCAGACCCATATGTTCTCTAAAGCAAGAAGTCCTATCTCTCTGGTATTCCCAGTGTCTGACATCCCTACTGGGACACAATATGCATGCAGTAAATATTTGTTGAATGGATGAATGAATGAATGAATGAATGAAATGCAACAAGTATATACCATCTAAGATGGACTTGAAATACAGCCTCATTCTCATTTTGAATCGTATCTATGTAAGTAAAACATCACAGATACAATGATGGGGGAGAGTACACGTGTTTTGATTTGATATAACATTTGGTTAGGAAGCCTTAAAATGGGACTTCACCAATGGATCTCAGTTGACTGATTAAAAATATCTATGTAATGACTTGGCCATTATTTATAAAAGAGTAGAATATACATGCATGGTAGTATAAGTTAATATTTATGAAGTTCCAGTTTTCTACAGATACTAAGTATTTATGGCATTGAGTATACTTGTAAATTTTGAAACTGAGGACAATAGTGTTTTTTGTTTGTTTTAAAGTCTGAAATAAGTAAGGTCATGTAAGGACGGCATGTGTCTGTCTTGCTGCTTGTGTAAGAGGAGATGGGAACACTTTAGGACAAGACAAGAGATATTCCTGTTCACTTAAGACAAGAGAAATTCCTTCTGAGGATGAACTGTAGACATAAATATGATGGAGAAAAATATATGTTAGTAAACCTCCAACAGGCTAATAGTAATGGATTTGGGCTTTCCTGGTAGATCCTGGGCAGAGGTTTGACAATATCAACTTTTAATGAGGCAAAGGTTTTTATTTTAATAGCTTGTTATACATGTCGAATTTTGGGGAAAAGACCACTTTTATATTTCAGTATGATCTCAATGCTTCTGTTGGGATGCATATTTCTCAGTTGTGTTCATTTCAATAAACAGCTCTTTCGTGTACCCCTTACGGTTGTCTCCACTGCTGCTAATTTGGTTTGTCCTCTCTTTTTTTCTGAGACAATTGGGTAGCCTTCTGATAGTCTTTCTTTGGTTCTCTTCTTTTTATTCTTCAGTAAGTTCGCTGAATTCGTTGAGGCAATCATTTAATGTAGGAACTGGCAAACTCTTTCTATCAAGGGTCAGACAGTAAATAGTTTACACTCTGGGACATAGGATCTCTCTTGCAACTATTCAACTAGGCTGTTGTGTGCAAGCAGCTAT
>PVKM010051549.1:0-10443 GCA_004027735.1 Carollia perspicillata
ACAAACAAGTGCTGGTGAGATTGTGGAGAAAAGGGAACCCTAGTGCACTGTTGGTGGGAATACAGACTGGTGCAGCCACTGTGGAAAACAGTGTGGAATTTCCTCAAAAAACTAAAAATGGATCTGCCTTTTGACCTGGCAATTCCACCACTAGGATTATACCCTAAGAACTCTGAAACACCAATTCAAAAGAACCTATGAACCCCTATGTTCATAGCAGCATTATTTACAATAGCCAAGTGCTGGAAACAGCCCAGGTGCCCATCAGTAAATGAGTGGATCAAAAAACTGTGGTACATTTATACAATGTAATATTATGCAGCAGATAGAAAGAAGGAACTCCTACCCTTCGTGACAGTATGTATGGAATTGGAGAGCACTATGCTAAGTGAAATAAGCCAGATGGTGAGAGACAAATACCCTATGATCTTGCCTATAAGTGGAACCTAATCAACAGAACAAACAAGCAAGCAAAATATAACCAGAAACATTGAAATAAAGAACAAACTGACAGTAACCAGAGGGGATGTGGGAGGGTGTTAACAGGAGAAAGAAGGGGAAGGGTTGTCAAGGAACATGTATAAAGGACTGATGGACAAAGACAGTGGGGTGGGGGCAGGATTGAAGGTGGGAGGTGGGGTGTGGGTAGGGCAGGGGAAAGTAATGGGGGGAAATGGGGACAACTATAACTGAACAACAATAAAAAAAATAAAAATTGTCAATAAATAAATAAAACAAAGAATCCCTTTGAATACATACACACACACAGAATTTAGAACACTTTAAAATATGTGGATTAAGTAGAAATAAAATTTGAATAAAATAGAGACAAGATAATTTTCTTAACTTGATAAAAGGAATCTTAAACAATAAACATGCTTAATAATTAGAAACATTTCCATTGACATTAGTAACAATGTAAGGGTGACATCACCATTATAATTATTACCCTGGAGGTGCTAATAAATATAAAACTTTTGAAAAACAAATTGCATTCTAAAAATATTAGAAAGGTACATTTAGCATAATTTCTAAACAGTACTATCTTTAGAAAGCCAAGAAAATCATTAGAATTAGTAAGCAAAATTCCCCTTGATTGAACTGGTTATCTACATATTAAAATCAGTGTACCAGCAATTAGAATGTAATAGGAAAAGTATCCCATCAAAATAACAGCAGAAACTGTATCCTGCAATTATCTTTAACAAAATATTTTATGGAGAAAACACAAACCTTTTTTAAAAAATAAGGAGATATTCCATGTTCATCCATAGAATTACTATGTTAAAGAGGCCATAAATTGAAAGCAGTACCAATAAAATTGCAACAGGTTTTTAAAATAGAATGTGAAAAAATGGTTAGAAAATGTACATTTTATATGAAAAAGGTACAAGCATAGCCATGACAGTCTTGCAGAAACAAAAGATAGAGCATGGAGAGACCTGACCTGTGAGTTATGAAGACAAAATTAAACTTTAATCATTGAGACAAAGTGGTATTAGTGCATGAAAAGACAAGCAGAATAGAGGATCAAGAAACAGATCCACGTATAGTTGGATATTTATTTGGTATACAATATAGGTGACATTTCAAATCAGAATGGAAAAATAATGCTTCAAGTAAGTGATTTTGGAAAGACTAACTATTCAAATGGAATAAAATCAAGTTCCTTCCTCATACCATGCACACAAATTTCTTATGAGTAATGGATCTAAACAAAAATAAGTTTAAAATTATAGAGAAAAAAATTAGAAAAAAGACCTTTAAAGCAGGGTTAAATAGTATAAAAACAAGATCCCTAACAAAGTAATTAGTCTATATCATAATTTAAATTCTTTGTACAAGTGACGCCATAACCAAAATTAAAAGGCATGCCATTGTCAGCGGCTCCAAAAGAACTAACACGTAACATAATTTACAGAGGAAACTAAACCAAACCCTAAAATATAGGATAAAATGCTCAAAATCATTAGTAATCACAACACAATAAAGACATATCACTTTACACTATTGGGCTAGCCCAAAAGGTGGGGGGTAATATAGAAATTTAGATGTCATGTATTTGCAGTCATACAGGGGTACAGGATCCTAATGATGGAGACTGCCTCCCACACTATTCACAGTCTGAAGGTCTTTGGTCAGTCCAAGATATGTGTTCCAGTAGTACAAATCCATCCAGTACAAGATCAAGATCACAGTTCTCAGCTCCCCACCAGACCTGCCTCATTTGTTCTGATCAATACCAAGGTTGCCTACTCTGTCATTCCCTGAAATTGGCGAGGAAGAGCATAGGTTTACATCCTAATTGCCTTGACTCTAAGAGTGTCATTTCTGAGGTCCTAGCTCAGTGCAAGACCAAAACTGCTGTGCATCTGCACTTTGTATCATCCAGCACCCAGACAGCTGCTATGTATGCCTCAGTCATCTCCTAAAGTGGGGGCATCCTGGTGCAGATGGGATGCCAACCAGGGGAGAGAAGGAAGTGGTTGAGGGGATTTGAAAAGGTATACATGTTTTCTGTCCCAACTCAGCCCATACTTTGTACCTGTCACATCCTGCCACTATTTACATCCCTACTACACTATGAGGTCTCCTCCATTCAGAATGAAGGCATCCTCATTCTTTACAAGTATGATAAGAGTCCCAGTTGGTGGCAAATCCTGATCTAGAAGTGTACAGCAAGAGTTAGTAAAATGAGTCGAGTCCCCTCTGCTGGATCCCTTCCCTCTGATAGGACTTTGGGTAGTCTCGGCTGTTTGCTTGGTGGGATGACCCAGACCTTCAGCCCCAGGCTGATGGTTGTGGTTGTTGCTGTGCTCATTGAAATTTACTATTGGGTATATCAGTTTAGGGAAACCCCAGTTACTTCTAGGTTCCAGACACTAGCCTACTCTCATTACGTACAAGCAGTCCTAGTCTTTGATGGTCAGTTATAACCCCAACCATGATAGTCACTCCTTTCTTTGCCTCTTGGACCACTGACAAAGAACAAAGAGTACCCAAGTGGTCATCAGAACTTCCACCTAAGAGGAAGATTATTCTGACTCCTGAAAGAATTTTCTCCACTGCTGTATCCAGGACCTATGACCTATAGTTGCTGAGAGCCCAAAGTTATCCAATAGATGAATCAGAGCAGTGTTTTTAAGTTTGGTATTTGTTTCCTCCAAATTTAAATTTCAAAGAGACCCATCAAAACTTTTTTTTTTACCACTCAGATAGGTGTTCTCTCCTACTTACTCCCTCAGAAGAGAGAGAAGAATGATCATCAATGGCAAATGGCAGTTACTAAAGCAATACCTAGAGCCAATTTCACACTCAGCAGAAAACACTCCACCTCCTCCTTATGGTTTCGGGTGCTCTGCACATTCAGAGAAACTTCTCTAGTGACAAACTATAGAAATGATTCCTGAAAGTATAGTCTGCATCAAAACTTTTTAAAGTGGGGAGATACTGGAGGTGCAACACTTTGTCTTTCACCTGAGAAGAAATGTCCTGGCATTTCCTCAACTTTCCCAATGCATGGGTACCCTGGCAAATGGCCATAGGTTCTTCTGAGAAAGGATTAGAGGAATATTCACTGCATACATTTGTGATGGAGTTGTAGGAACTACTCTAGGTCAGCGATGTTTAATCAGTATGCTGCAGAATTTTTAATACATGAAATACCTGGCTATTTAGTCAGGGGCACTGACCTCTTTTCCCTTAGACTGTCAAATAAAAATATGACAGCCAACACAACAATTGCCATATTATGTGAATGAATAAAAATTACACCTATTTTTGTCAGGTCTGCAAAAAGTAGATTTTTTGGTGCACCATAGAATTTTAGTAATTAATTTATGTGTGTCATGAGATGAAAAATGTTGAGATGTCTGCTCTAGGGGAACTGACCTTACTGTCAATCAATGTGCTCTGTATCTATAAGTTTAGAGCTGGGAACTGGTCATGAGACCTTAACTTTCCATTGAGGTGGAAGACATCCAGTTCAATAATTATCAGTTCAGCTTTTTTTTCTGTTTTTTAATATATATTTTTATTGAACATTTTATTGTTCTATTATAGTTGTTCCATTTTCCCCCTTGCTCTCAACTGCTCCGTCCTCCACTCCCACCCCCACAGTCAGTCCCCACCCTGTTGTATACGTCTATGGGTCATGTACCGAAGAACATTCATACATGCTCTTTGACTAGTCTCTTCACCTTCTTTCCCCTTTATCCCCTTCCCCCTCCCCTCTGGTCACTGTCAGTCTGTTTTTGTTTCCATGCCTGTGGTTCTATTTTGCTCTTTTGTTTGTTTTGTTGATTAGGTTCCACTTATAGGTAAGATCATATGGTATTTGTCTTTCACTGCCTGGCTTACTTCACTTAGCATAATATTCTCCATGTCCATCCATGTTCTTGCAAAAAGTAGGAGCTCCTTCTTTCTCTCAGGTAGGAAGTATGTAGTATTCCATTGTATAAATGTACCACAATTTTTTTATCCACTCATTTACTGATGGGCACTTGAGCTGTTTCTAGCACTTGACTATTGCAAATAATGCTGCTATGAACATAGGGGTGCATAGGATCTTTTGAATTGGTGTTTCAGAGTTCTTAGGGTATAATCCCAGCAGTGGAATCTTTGGATCAAAAGGCAGTTTCATCTTTAGTTTTTTGAGAAAATTTTATACTACAGCAGAAAGAAAGAAATAACTCCTACCTCTTGTGACAGCATGGATGGAACTCAACACCCACTATAAAGAAAATTAAGATGCTGCCATATTGGTGGTAGAATGAGAAAGAGAACGAAAGTGACGTTGAGGTAAAAGAACAAAAAAGTCCAGAAAACAGACCCATGAACAATCATATATTGGCATGATTTAGCAGGGACGTGGCACTGAAGAACAGTGAGAAGAAAGGACAGTTTTTAAAAATAAATAGTGTTGGGATAATTGAGTATCCATACAAGGAAAAAACTGGAATCCTTCCTTAAATTACTGGTATATGCAAGTATTAATTTCATGACATGTACAAAGTGAACTATAAAACATAAGAGTGGAAGAATTACTCATTAAAGAAAAGATTTATAATTTAATTAAAATTTAAAGTTCTGTACATGGAAAACGTCATTTAAAAATTGAAGATAGCCCTAGCTGGTGTGGCTGTTTGTTGGAGCATTGCCTGGTAACTGAAGTTTGCAGGTTCTATTCCTGATCAGGGCACATATCTAGATTTCAGGTTCGATCCCCAGGCTGGACATGTGTGATTCCCCATTAGGGTGTGTACAATCCCCAGTCCAGGGCATGTGTGTGATACTCAGTCCAGGTGTGTACAGGAGGCAACCAGTCAATGTTTCTCTCTCATGTCAATGTTCCCTTTCTTTCTTCCTTCCTCTTTCTCTTGAAGCAATGAAAAAATGTTCCCAGGTGAGGATAAAAAAATAAAATAAAAATTGCAAAGATAAAGTGAGGAGTATCAGAAAATATTTGCAACTGATATTTAAAAAAAGAATTAAAATATAGGTTATATGTGTATTGTTTTTCTAAATTTAAAAATATATATTCAAAAGTTTCTTCAATGAGAAAAAAGCTGGCAAAGAATAGAAAATAGGTGGTGCTTTGTAATGAAAAGATCATATATAAAAATATATTAAATCATTATTATTCAAGGAAGTGCATATTAAGCCACACTGAATACCACTCTACACACTCAGATTGGCAAAAAAAAAATTAAGATGGAGAATTACAAGTGTTATTCAGAGTATGTTACAAGTGTTGTTCAGGGTATGTAACAATAGATTTTTCAGCATGAGGTTTGGAATAGGCTGGTCCCACACCCATATGTGGCTGTCAAAAATTGGGAGGTATATCTCAGCTGCAGAGGTCCCCTGCTCAAGGAATGAAGGATCCAAGCCCCACAGTAGACCCCCAAGCCCAGGAAGTTTTCCAGTGCCAAAAAAAAAAAGAAATTCCCATAACTTCTGGCTGTGAGAACTAGTCAGGATTGTAGCTGAGTGAGATGGAGGGTTTCTGGAGTCCCAAATGTTCCTCTTTTTTATTTATTTTCATTGTATTTTTTCCATTCCCATTTAGCCCCCTTATGTTCCCTTCCCCCCCACAATCACCACACTGTTGTCCATGTCCATGCATTCTTTCCCTTTTTGCTTGATCCCTCCACCCCATAGCCATCTCCCCCAGAGCTATCAGCTTGCTCTGTAAGGCTGTCCCTATTTTGCTTGTTAGTTCAGTTTGTTCATTAGATTCCACATATGAGTAAAATCATATGGTATTTGTCCTTCTCTAACTAGCTGATTTGACTTAGTCTAATGTCCTCCAGGTCCATCCATGCTGTCACAAAGGATAAAATTTTCTTCTTTTTTTCATGGCCCAATAGTATTTCATTGTTTAAATGTCCCATAGTTGTTTCATCCATTCATCTACTGAAAGTACTTGGGCTGCTTCCATAACTTGGCAATTGTAAGTAATGCTGCAATGAAAATAGGGGTGTTTATGTTCTTTTGAATTACTGTTTCAGTTTCTTTGGATAAATTTCCAGAAGTGTTTGTTTCTAGGTATTCAGTAGATCTGCAAAGACTCCAGTGCAGACTCTGTCATATGCCGCCTGTAATTGGCCCTGGGCAACCTGTTTGTGGAGTTATCAGCATTCTACTACAGCTTATGGCTCCCTCTGCTGGACCTGGGTGTGTGCAGAAAGAACCAGATTGTACATCAAGGCTGGCTTTTACCAGCACCAGTTCCAGGGGAGGGTCAGGTAAAGTCTCAGAGCTTCCAGAGATTTGCCTTGACCTGCAAGCTTTCTGTTAAGCTTTGTCACTGAAATAGCCTCCAGCTCTACTCAGCAGCCCTGCTTAAGCTCCACAGGGTGGGAGAAGAGGGATACCTGTGGGTGGGGCTATTGCTTCCCCTCAGGATGATGCTGGATGGAGGGGATTGGTCTGCCAAGAAACATGGCTTCTACAGTTTGGGGAATGACTTAGCACAGAGATTTTGGCAGCTGACCCTTCAGCTCTCCAGAGTCACCAACCCCAGACTCTCCTCATGTCCACTCTTCCCTCCCTCTGCCAGAGTTGAGGGTAAGTGGATGCAAACAAAATTTTGTGCATTGGCCCTTTGAGAGGCTCTCTGTCTGCATCTCTAGCTGTCTCTCCCTGGCGCATAGAAACCCCACTACTTTTCACAGCCAATGTTATTTGGGCTCCTTTTCCAGTTCTGGTGCTCTAGGCTGGGGAGCCCAATGTTGAATTTAGACCCTCCCCCTTGCACAGGGGAAACCCCTCCAGCCACTAAAATGTTCCTCTGGAGCTTCAATTACCACCTGTGGGAGCCCAGCCAGCCTTCTCGCACCTCTGTACTTCCTACCAATCTTGTAGTGGTGATGTGGTTCTTCTGTAAGGCCTTGGGTATAAGACTTGTCTCCTGATAGTGTTCAGTTGGTTATTCAGGATGGTTTTTCTGTAATTTAGTTGTAATTCCTGTTTGGTCCTAAGAGGAAGTTAGTGAAGCTTCCTCTTACTCCTCCATCATCTTGGGTCTTCCCAAGCATTCCTCTTGAAGGGCCCATGCCCAGACTTACTCTGGGCTCACTCACTCTGAGCTCCAGAACTGAGGCAGCAGCTCATAAGGCACCAGGAACATTCAGAGAACTGAATTGTCCAGCGGGGGCTGGAGGGGCAGCTTTCTCTCAGATAGAAATGCTGGCTGAGGCATTTTCTTGAGCTCTCTCCCTACAGAGCCTGCAGGTGAGTGGCATATCTGAGTCTCTATCTCCCTGACAGTGTTTATCCAGCCCTGGTGATTCCCTGAGACCCCATCTCACACAACTTTAAGGCCCACCCAAGCCATTTCCAGTGGCTTTTCCAAACAAATGGCCTTAGTTGTGCTGTGTACTTTCTTAAAATCCTTCAAAGATTCACAAACCCCAAATAAACTGCATCTGACCTTGGCATGCCCCATACCTCTTCCTAAGAGGCTCCAGCTCAGCACTAGTGGCAACCAGTCTTGGTTTGCAACTTGGCCTGTCCCAGGCACCTCCAAGCCCAGCACAAGTAGCAGCCATCTTCAGATAGCTTTGTAACTCATGCCAGGTGGCCATGGGTAGGGCACAGGTAGAAGTTTACTTTGGCCTACACCTCCTAGGAGGCCCCAGAGCCAGAGTAACCAGTGGACAGCTTCAGACCATCTCACAGCACCACCAAACCACATCCATAAGTGGTACACTCAAGGGAGTAAGCTCATTGAGCACCAGAGTCCCACAGACACAAATCCTGCTCCGTAGGATTGGCTTTTGCCAGCACATCCTCCACTATGATTACAGCTAGTCCTCACAATTGATCATCCTGGAATTAAATCCATCCCATTGGTGTGCCAGTAGCAATCAAGGCTCAACTACAACAGGAGGGTGCACCCAGCCAATATGGGGGCACCCCTGGAGTATCCAGCTTGGATGACTAGGCAGAATGTACCACTGAGCCCTACAGGACACCTACTACATAAGGTCACTCTCCCAAGGCCAGGAGAAATAGCAAGTCTATGTAATATATAGAAACAAACAATCACAAGGAGGCAGCCAAATGAGGAGACAAAGAAACATGTCCCAAATAAAAGTGTTACAGGAAAAACTCAGGCCGAACATTGGAGGAAGAGCGAAAAGGTTTCTTTATTAATGCATGCGGATCCAGAGGAGGCAGTCTCCAAATTCTGGGCCCTGAACTTCTATTCTGCTGCCCTTTTACACAGCAAGGCAGGTGGGGTGAGTGATAAGTGGGTTACCAGTTTTTATCAGGCTCAGCAGCCCCTTTTGCAGAGTTTCCTGTCCAGGGCCACTGCTGCTGATGCCTGTCTGCGGTTTTGGTGTGCCAAGCAGCTTACAGAAGCGGGAAGTGAAAGCTAGGTTACTTCTTGGGTGCTATTTTCCTTAAAGTGGCTAGCTTTTTCCCTTACAAAAGAACAAAATAAAACTCCAGAAAAACAGATAAACAAAATGGAGACAAGCAATCTGCCAGATGCAGAGTTCAAAACACTGGTTATAAGGATGCTCGATGAACTTAGGAAAAAAGTAGATGAATTTAGTGATAACTTCAACAAAGAGAAAACATAAAATGGAGATATAAACTATAAAAGAGAACCAGTCATAAATAAAGAATACAATAACTGAAATGGTGAATACTTTATAGGGAATTAACTGTAGAATAGATGAAGCAGAGGATCACATCAGTGGTTTGAAAGATAGGGAAGCAGAAAATATCCAGTCAGAACAGCAAAAATAAAAAAAGAATTCCCCCAAATTAGGATAGTTTAAGAAGTCTCACAATTTCATGTCAATGAATATTCACCAAAAGGAAGAGAGAGAGCACAAGGAATTGAAAACCTGTTTGAAAAAGATAATGATAAAAAACTTCCCTGATCTGGTAAAGGAAATAGAAATACAAGTCCAGGAAGGGCAGAGAGGAGTCCCAGATAAGAGCCCAAAGAGGCCCATACCAAGATGCATCATAATTAAAATGCCAAAGGTTAAAGAGAAAGACAGAATCTGAAAAGCACCAAGAGAAAAGCAGATATTTTTCAGACCATAAGATGCACCTAAGTTTTAGAGGAAAATAGGAAAAAGAATTTTGAAGCAAAAGATGTAGTAAAATATTTAATAACATAAATAACATAATATTTTACCAATGTAAATGTAAACAGAACTCAACAGCAGCATTAACAACCATTACTCCTCCCAAATGTGTGTTTGGGGGAGCATCTTACAGACTGAAAAATATGGTAGCTACCTACAGCAAAGCTCCTATAAAACTGCCAGCTTATTTCTTAACAGAACTTTGCAGGCCGAAAGGGGTTGATACCAAATATTCAAATTGATGAATGCAAGGACCTACAACCAAGATTACTCTACCCAGCAAAGATATCACTTAGAATTGAAGGGCAGATAAAGAGCTTCCCAGGAAAGAAAAAGCTTATGCAGTTTATCACCATCAAACAAATATTATGAGAAATGTTACAAAGACTCCTTTAATAACAAGGAAAAAGATAATATAAATAATAAAATTGCCATGAATACATATCTATCAATAATTACTTTAAATGCAAATGAATTAAATGCTTTAATCAAAAAGACACAGGGTGGCTCAATGGATAACAAAACAAGAACCTTACATATGCTGTCTATAAGAAACCCTCAGATTAAAAGACACACACAGACTGAAAATAAAGAGATGAAAGAAGATATTTTGTGAAAATGTAAACAAAAAAAAAGCTGGAATAACAATACTTATACCAGACAAAATAGATTTTAAAACAAAGGCTATAACAAAAAAAAAAACAAAGAAGGACCCAGCATTTCCACATTTGGATATTTTTCCAAGGAAACTCAAAACACTAAATCAAAAAGACATATATATTCCTATGTTCATTGCAGCATTATTTACAGTAGCTAAGATATGGAAGCA
>PVKM010051550.1:0-10441 GCA_004027735.1 Carollia perspicillata
CCTGGTAGGGGCAGCGTCTGGCACTGCCTCTCACAGGCTTCTCAGTCAACTCTGAATGACTTGATTCCTAGAAGCCAGGGCCACACGTGGCAGAGGCAAATGTCTCCCTAAGAAAGCAGCAAGATCCAGGGCCAAGCAGGGAAAGAGCCTGGGCTGGGCAGGGTCTGTCCCCACCCTGCGCTGTCTCCCGTGAGACCATGGGCAAGAGGCTCCTGCCTGTAAGCCATACACCAAGTGAGGGGGGCGATGAGAACAGGTTGACCAAAGGTGCACGACACCACATCTCACTCCTGCGTCTGTGGAAGACATCACTAATCAATCACAGCATGTTTTCTGTCTGAGGTCCCGTAGAGCCTCACACTCCTTCTGGAGCAGACCTCAGGGAGCAGGCAGCCCTAGCTGCATGGGTGGTGAAACCCATCCTGGAGTGGGTGAGCCCTCAGGGTCTTTCTGATGAGAATGTTCTGGAATCCCAACCTCTGGATCATAGTAAAACACCCTGGAGATTTTCTGTTACCCCATCTGGAAAATGGGGACAAGAATCTCTCTGAGATCCCCTCTTAGACTAAAGGAATAGGAGACGGGAAATGCGTTCACAGCAAGCCATGCCGAGCATATGGGAAGGAGCTGATTCTCTAGAAAGTGCAGTAGAGGCTGGTGGAGGAACTGGGAGTTCCCGGGCCCACCCTCATGTGTCTTCTCCCTCCTTCTCTCCAGGCTGGGAGGGGCAGCCAAGATGTCCTGGGCTGCTGAGCACACACAGTATTGGACATACTCATCTCACACTCACCCAGACTCTGCACGGTTAAAATGATGATGATGGTCATGATAGCAACAGATACAGCTCTATGCCTTTTGTGTCCTTATTTTTACATATATTAATTTATTTCATCCTCACGGCTACCCCATCAGACAGGTATTATTATCCCCATTTTACAGATGAGAAAAACTAAAGCACAGAGTGTGTAAGTCACTGGCCCAAGCTCGCAGAGCTATGTAAAATTTGGATCTAGGTTGCCCGAGTGTCAGTCTTTCCTGCCCTTCATAAGGTGGCTGCCGCCACTCCCATTTAACAGGAGAGGAGACTGAGTCTGGCAGAGGGCAAGTGCCCGAACTGCCCAGGCTTCCCAGTGAGCAGCGGCCTGGCTTTTTCCCTGTGCTCTGCCGATTTCCCTGGGATAGGTGTGCTCTCAGGGAGAATAGCGGAGTGTAGGGGCTCCAAGTTGGGGTTCTCTGAGCCTTCAGGTACCCCATACTGGACCCAACCCCACCGTTCCCTGGGAAAGGGTGAGGCTGCCACCTGGAAGCGTGGAGGTCACTGGCAGGCCCATGCGGGCAGCCTCTTCGGGGCTGGGCCAAGGGGCGAGGCCTTGAGATTGCTGACATGGCCGGGCTCCTCCTTACCACGTAGGAACGTGCTCGGCTGACCAGGAGGGCAGGGAAGTGGAGTCGTTTCTGGGCTGTGTCCTGGTTCTTTATGTAAAAGCCTCCTCCTTGGAGCCAAGATCCTTGCAGCTCCTCCCACGGGGGTCTTTAGACCAGTCTCTGCCTGGAGCAGATGTCCCCATGGAGTCCACACTGGCGAGACTGGGACCGGCTTCTGAGCAGTGATCGAGGGAACTTCAGGAGGTGGGCCAGGATGGCGCTGAGCCCGTGTCAGAAACATGTGTGCCTGTGTGCCTGTGCGTGTGCGCACACACACACGGCTCTGACTCACGCTTTCATGCCATCACCCACAGACACTTTCCATCACCACAACACCACCCCCGCACACTCATTCTCACGTCCACACTTGCATGCTCAGTCTCTAGCTCACGCTCTACACACCCACCCACCAGAGACCGTGGGGGCGGGAAGATCCTGGCTCAAGGGCCACTCGTGCCTGCTTTCCAACACCGGGCCTTCTTGGCTGTGTAACCTTGAACAAGGCACTTCGCCTCTCCCGGCCTTACTCTCCTCACTTGTAAAATGGGCATAATAGTAGAAACCTCTCAGCCAAGCTGATCAGTGCAAGTAGTTGATTAGCTAATCAAAAGTTTGGCTTGGAAAGGCGGTCGTTAAAAATGGATTTATAAATATCTTAAACATTCTGTTCTAACATAAAACAGTCAGGGTAGGCCAAAGCTCTGCTCCGAGCATCAGTGCTCTGGCTGAAATTCTACTTTGTTTTGTTGGCATCCACGGAACATTGCTAAAGATTTCCAGTTCTTTTTTTTTTTTTTCTTTTTAAATGGAATGCAAGGACACTTGTGAAGAAACTTGACTTTGGAATTCTACATTGTTATCATCCCCTCCCACCCCAGATCTCTCCCAAAATGAAGTCAACAGATTTATTTTTAGCAGTTCATTTTTATTGCATATTTCCAGAGCATTAGATGGAGTTTTTCTCAAAGCATTACTTTTTTTTTTGCAGTCAGATTTTATTATTTTTGTCTTATTTTGCTAAATTATATAATTACAACAATAAATACTTAAAAGTTGGCCAAATCTTTTTTGGGAACAAATTCTCCTGATTCTGGTAGCACATAGCTCAGCCAGTGGGAACAGAGCTTGGGCAAAGCGACGACTGTTCTAGAAGCTGGAGCCATCAGTGTTGGTGGGCAGCATCCGTACCAGGGACTGGAGTGTAGCCATTTGTCCAGCGAATCTGTTAAATGCGAGTCAGCAAAGATAACTCCTCATGGACCCGTGTCACGAGGCTACTGGGAGGATCAGAAACAATTTAGGTGTCTCTCCCAGCACAAGCGGACACTCAGGGCACTGTAGCTCTGACAGCTGCCCTGCACCCCCAGGCCCCTTGCACATCTTGTCATAGTACTTGTCACCCCAGTTTGTGAGGGTCAGAGACTGACTCCCTGCACTCTGGGGACTTCTCGAGGGCAGGGTCTCCTTCTTCTGCGTCCTCTGAGAGCCCAGGGCCAGAGTCTGATGTGGCGGGATTGGGATGGAGTCGGGAGGGGAGCGGCACTGTCCAGTGTCAGACATCCTTCTGAAATCCAGAAAAGGACCCTGCTTTTAACAACCCATTTCCAGGTCCCTTGTGAGTGCCCCATGGAGGGTCCTGGGGCTCAGGCCAGACCCAGGGAGATGAGGGCTGAGCTGACTCCCATCCAGAGCTATACTCTTGGCCCTGAATGGTGGGAGAGGGGGAGGTGGGCCAAACCCTCCATCTGGGCACCCCCACAGTGGTCCCTGGGGTTCATGTGTTTCCTGCAGCCTTCCAAGATGGCACGCCCTGAGCTCCCCCTGGGTGACCCCGAGCAGGTGTGTAGTGGCAGAACACAGTTTGGGACAGGGCAGAGAGTCCCATTGTATTCAACAGCTCCAGCCTCCAGGGTCTTTTTGCTAAGGAACAGGTGCACGTACTGTTGGGTCTGCTCTCCCTCCTCCCCCAGGCAGATGGGGTGTTTGCCCACGTTGGGGTGGGACAGGGATGGGGGAGGCAGGAAAAGGTTGGGGAGAACTTTCACTCACTGGAGAGGCTGCAACCACAAAACTAAAACTTTCATGATTTCAACCCATGAAGGATGACTAGTTTCGCAGTTCCGCAAATAATAGACTCTAATTTCTGGTTTGGGCTCAGCTGCTGCATGATAATAGACGCTGTCCTTCCTCAGAAATGGCTGGCGTCCAAAACCCCTTTCCCAGCCATGATTTTCCTGATCCTGAGGCAGGTATTACCGTCTCATCTTGCAGGAAACTCAGATGCCTTGGTCAATATTCCAGGAATAAAAAAAAAAAAAAACACCTGACAACATCTCATTAGTCTAAGTGCAAAGAAGCTATCAAACTCGGTTTTCCTTTGAAAGCTCAGAGTTTATCGTTGGCAGCAAACACCAACAGTTTTCCGTGAAGTGACAGGTTCGCTTCTTTCATTTCTGAAAAAATGTCTGCCAGACATCCCAGTACGATGAACCAAAATTTACCCGCCGCTTGAAAGAACTTTCCAGTGGAAAAAGGTATTCTTTGCACAAAGTGGGTAGTTGAGCTGGCAACTGCATCCCAGGACACAACCGCTGTGTTCAAATGAGCGGCCGGAGGGCTTCCTGCGTGCTTCCTGTTGTTTTCACACAGCGTATTCACCAGGCGTGTACTCCAGGGCTGAGGCTGAACCATCTCTGTAAGTTGTACCGATTCGTCGGGGGTGGGGCATTCCAAGAGTCGGCACTGCGTGGTGGGGAAGAACGAGGTGATTCTCGGCGCCGTTTGGTGGCACTGCCCTTGTTCACTCAAACCATCTCTGCTGCCGCACGTCTGTGCAGATGTCAAACCATGGAAAAGGCAAAGGCGAATGACCTTTCAGTAATGCCATGAAAATATTTGACTTGCGAAGCCTCTGAAGGAGTCTTGGGGATGTGCAGGGTCTGCAAATCACACCTTGAAAACTGCTGATCCTATTTAGTGAGGTGCTGTAATGACCTAACTGTGATCACATATTTAAATGTTTCCTTTTCTCCATTTATGCCCTCCAGTGACCCCTTCTTTAGGAAGGCTGTTAATCAGCCCCCTTCACTTATTCCATCAGATAGGAATAACAGGACCTATTGTCCCCCTCATCCACCCTCCCACAGCTGGGAGTCCTAGGGAGACCCCCATGGCTCTATGGCGATTCCGACCTACAGAGTCCACAGAGAATTTTTTGCTCACATAGTGAACCCCATTGTTAGAACTGGGGTCCTGATGTGGTTCTGAAAGAGACATTTTGACAAATTTTCTATAAGCCTTAATATTGTAATACATTCTTTAATCTTTTTGCAATTCTGCCCTCTTATTCCCATGATCAGTCACATCAAAAGAGGCAGGAGGCGAGGTTCCGGTTTCTATCTTACCCAAGGGTATCGGGCTAGGCTATACTTTCACTATGTTAAAAGTAAAAGAACTAAGATAATATCTTTTCAATATCTTAAAGTAAGCACTTTTGAGGAATCCAAAGATTATATAAACTTTACGTGTCGATGACGCTGGTTTCTATCCGAAGAATGCCAATGACAACAATATTCTGAAGCCGTTAGAGTGAGTGACAAAGCAAAGGAACCCTGGGAATCCATTATGTGTCTCTGGCCATTCAAAGTTCTTGTAAACATGAGGAAAGTGCTTCTCTCCAGAGTTCACTTCCAATTCTGCTTTCTTGTTAAATCTCGGTATTACTAATATTCTCAACTCACTCCCTCCCTCCTTCCCTTTCCTCTTTCTCCTTTGCAGACATCTCTAAGATAAAGCTGGATGGGGTCCTAGTCCTGCACATATTATGAATCAGATTGCTTTTCCAACATCCAAGACGACTGGTCTCCATGAGAGTAGAGGAATGCTTCTGGAGGTTAGGGGGAGAAGATAGTTATTTAAGAGCCTTGGGCCACCGAGACAGCAAGCCTGCTGGGTGCTTTAGGTATCAGTGAGGTAGCAGGACTGGGTGTGAGAGTGGCAGTGACAGACAGTGGGAGGAGTGGCCCAGAAAAGGTAGAGGTAAGATTTGAAAGACGCCCTGGGCTGAGTTGTATAAACTGCCCGAGGTTGGCTTCCTGATTTGGCCTGGAACTCAGTGCTGCGCTGGTGCCATCTTTCCCTTTTGCTTCATTAGGAACTGGCTGGACTTCTGGGCCAGGGTGCCCACCATGCTCACCAGTAAGTCACTGTGCAAGGTGTTCATTCAATAAACATTTCTTTAGAACCTATGCTATTTCAGGCTCTGAGTTGGATGCTGGGGATATAGACATTGCTCTGTTCCTGCCCTTGATAAGCTCTTGGTCTGATAGAGCAGTTGGAACATTAATTTTCGCTCATTATGGTAAGGTTTGTGACCAGGGATGTCCACGAGTCTGTGAGCCCAAGATCAGCTGCTCTGCCTGTTCCATAGAGGGAGTGATATTAGAATAGGGTCTTGAACGATGAGTGGGAGTTTGGCAGGCAGAGAAAGGTCCTTCTCACCAAAATCACATGCAAAAGCACGTGGAGTTGTGAAAGAACATCGCTTACTCGGGGAGAGCGAGAAGTTAGAGGACCACTGGTGCATGGGAAGAGATGGGGATGACCGTGGAAAGGTATAGCAAGAGACCACCAGGTGGTGATAAACCTTGAGTATCCCTGTAAGGAGTCTGATGGGGAGAAGTCAGCCAGACAGTAGGGGTCAAACTCAAGCCTGAGTTTGCTGAGCCCTTAAGGTGCCATCTTCAAAGAGTGAGAAGTCCCAGCCTGACTGAAGGCATTTTACATGTTTCCCTCTGGAATCGAAACCGGTTCCAGGGTGTCGGAAGACCCAGAACAGCTGGCTGGCATAGGCACTTGGCACCCCTGGCTGCGAAGGGCAGGGATGAGAAAGACAATAATGTAGTGCTTTTCCAAGTCATCCTCAGCAGTGCATGTCACTTGACAAATATTTGCCCAGCTCCTCATGCTTGCAAGACTGGCTGTTAGTGTATTCAAGACCAAGATCAAAAACCCACATCTGAGACCTATGTTCTAGTCTCAGCTCTATCACTGATTTCTATCACACATTTGGATAAATTGCTTTCCCTTTCTGGGCCAGATTTTCCCCATTATGGGAGTTTAGATCTGAAAATGTTGCCTATGACTTCCAATTCCTATGTTCTGTGACTCTGACTTGCTCTCTGATCTTGGGCAAGAACTTTCTCCTTTTTTAGACCTCATTTTCCTCATCTGTAAAATGGGAGGTAGAGTGAGATTTAGCTTAAGCTCCATGGAGCCTGTGCGATGGACACCCAGGCCTTGCCTCCCCCAACCCAGGGTCCCTAGCCATCCCTGCAGCACACTTTGGCTTCCTCTACATTTCTCATCAAGATGCAACATACTTTAAATAGCATCTGCATGACTGGCTGGTTTTTTTTCTTCCCGGAGAAGCTCTCTACAAAGTGTGCCAAGTGGCAGCTGTCAGGGCCGAGGTGGCATTTCCCTCAGTGATGCTGACAGCAGCTGTCCTGGCGCAGGCTGAATGGAATGGAAATGACATCATGTTTATTCAGGAAAGACGCTCCCAGAGCCAGATCAGTGTCAGCAAGATGCTGGGATGCTCGAGGAGGGAAAACACGCTCGAGACCAATCCCTGGATCTCCTCTCCTGGCACACTCTGTGCCACACAGCCAACATTTCCCACCCTGCCCCCTTATGCACACGCACAGGACACACCATGCCTCTTGACCCCATCAGTCCACACAAACAGTTCTCCACCTATACCACACCCCTCACACACACACACACACACACACAAACACATACCAATGCATGCAACACACCACACATCCTCTCCCCAGAAATGTCACACAAACACATATCAACACATGCCACAATGACAGTACACACACATGCCATGCACGTTCACAGACACAAACACCCAGAGGCATATACAGACACACCAATCACTCCCAATCTCTGTACAGGCAGCCGCAAATCACACACATACTCTGGTAGGGACAGAGCAGTTGAGGTGGGGAAGAAGCTACAGGTGCTGAAGTGCAGAATCTGTTCTTCTTCTTCTCTAAAGTCTGTGTTGTACTATCTAGTCTTTAAGGGTGTTTCTAAACAGAACAGGCAGTACTTGTGCTGGGAAGATCCCAGGCTCTGGAGTTAGGCAGACTTTGAATTGAATCCAAACCATGAATTTTAGCTGTGACTCTGGGTATGTTACTTAACTACTCTGAGCCTCAATTTCCACATCATTAAAATGGGATGCTTTGATAAGTGGATGTATAGAAAGCCCTAAAACCTCCATCAAAAACTGTTAGAACTAATCAACAAATTCAGTGAAGTTGCAGGGTACAAAATCAATATACAAATATCAATTGCATTCCTATACACAAACAACGAGCTATCTCTAAAAGAAATAAAGAAAATAACCCATTCATAATTTCATCAAAAAGAACAAAATACTTAGGAATAAATTTACTAAGGAAGTGAAAGATCTATACTCTGTAAACTAAAAGACATTGATAAAATAAATTGAAGAAGTCATAAATAAATAAAAGGATATCCTGTATTCGTGGATTGAAAGAATTACTATTCAAATCTCCATACTACCCAAAGCAATCTGTAGATTCAATACAATCCCTATCAAAATCCCAATGTTTTATTGTAACAGCAACAGAAAAAGCAACCTTAAAGTTTGTATGGAACCACAAAAGATCCTGAATAGCCACAGCAGTCTTGAGAAAGAGGAACAGAGTTGGAGGCATCATACTTCCTGACTTCAAACTATACTACAAGTCTATAATTATCAAAACGGTATGGTACTGGCAGAAAAGTAGACATATAGACCAATAAAATAGAATCAAGAACCCAGAAATAAAGCCACACATGTATAGTCAACTAATATATGACAAGGGTGCCAAAAAGTAAAAAACTTCGATGGGGAAAAGATAGCCTCCTCAATAAATAGTGTCGAGAAAACTGGATATCCACAAGCAAAAGAATGAAACCAGATATCTCTTTAACATCACAAAATCAACTTAAAATCAGTTAAAGACTCAAATGTAAGAGCTGAAACTATAAAACTTCTTTTGAAAAAATGAGTAAAGGAAAACCTCCTTGACATTGGTCTCGATAATTATATTTTTGGATATGACTCCAAAAGCACAAGCAAAAAATAACAAGTGGGACTACATCAAAACTAAAAAACTTCTGCACAACAAAAGAAATGATCAACAAAATGAAAAGGCAACCCATGAAAGGGGAGAAAGTACTTGTAAGTCATAAAGCTGGTGAGGGGTTTAATATCCAGAGTGTACAGAGAACATATACAACTCAATAGCAAAATAATAATAATAATCCAATTTAAAAATGGGCAAAGGGTCTGAATAGACAGTAATTCTGCTCCACATGGTATAAGTTGAAGCTCTGGAAGGTATGGAAGGTCCAGAATTGCCCCCCATGAGGGCTGTTGGTCAGGGAGTTCGTTTTCTTCCACATGGACGTTTCCACGGGGCTGCTTGGGCTTTCTCACGGCATGGTGGCTGGGTTCCAAGGAGAAGCATTTCAAAGGTGAAGGAAAAACCTGCAGATCCTTTAAGGTTTAGCCTAGAAAATCACAGTGTCACTTCTATTAGTCAAAGTAAGTCACAGGGACAGTTCAGAGTCAAGGGGAAGGAAATGGATGTCACCTCTTGATGGGTGAATGGCAGGGTGACATTTCAAAAAAAGTGTTTTGCCCTGGCTGGTATGGTTCAGTGGGTTGGAGTGTCGTCTGGTAAACTGAAAGGCTGTGGGCTTGGTTCCCAGTCAGGGCACATGTCTAGGTTGTGGTTTCAGTCCCTGGTCGGGGTGCACATGGGAGACAACCTATTGATGTTTCTCTCTCTCTCTCTTTCTCCTTTCCTTCCCCTCTCTCTAAAATCAATAAGCACATCCTCAAGTGAGGACAAAACACTTTTAAAAAAGAGTACTTTGACCCTCTTTGGAGATACAATCCACCACGGGAGGAAAACCATCCCTCTCCCAAGTTGAATGTGAGGCCCCTTCTTCTGAGGCTGCTGCAGTCCTCACGCTCCTATCATGGGGAGCTTCATGTCCGTCACAGAGAAGTGGCCAGGTCAAGGATTTGAGAACCAGGTACAATCCCGACATCAGCCTCGGGGAGCCTCTGGCCTATTGTTCAAGAGGAAAGGGGCAGGGGTGATCCCTTCCTCTGTCTGAGCCCCAGTTTCTTCATCGGTTCGGGGTCAAGCACACAGTAAAGGCCTGGTGCTGGTTTATAGCCATTATAGCCATTATTATTCCATGGCCAGGGCTTGAACAGTGCCTACACCGGGCCACCCTGAATTCCCAGCACTAGGACTTCCCAGCACGGAGGCACTAAAGAGGGACAAGGTCTCTGGAGACCCACAGAGGCTCCACCCCAGCCACTCAGGACTCCCCCAGATGGGCTTAGCCCTCCCTCCTTTGCGGCCCGGCCCCTGCTCCCCAGCTTTGATGAGCCCAAAGATTCTGCTGCTCCCCCTCCCCCTTCCATGACTTGCCTGCTGCTGAAAGAATCATCAGTGGCTACCACTGGCAGAGCACCTACTGTGCGCGAGGACCTTTGATTGATTGTGACACTGAAACCCAGCAATGACTCTGTGAGGCAGGGAGCCTCATTTCCATTCGACGCACAAGGACCCCGAGGTTAAGAGAGGGACAGTGACTTACGCAAGGCCACGGAGTCAGCTGTAGCAGAGTGCCTTTTGTCCTTCTGTTCTGGTACTGACGTCGCCTAACCTCAGTGGCTCAGCGCTCATTCCAAGATGGGTCTGAGATGGCAGGAAGCAGTGTTGGGATTGGTAGCTGCTGGTGGGGACGTTGGGGACATCCTTCTTTCTCCTGCTTTTGTATGCAGCTGGGGACAGTATAAAAACATAGGGGCTGGAATCAGGTGATCCTGGGTTCAAATTCCAGGATTTCTACTTCCCTGAGCAAGAGACTTCACCTCTCTGAGCCTCAGTTTCCTCATCCAGAAAAT
>PVKM010051551.1:0-10447 GCA_004027735.1 Carollia perspicillata
TTCAACCCCTCTGTCCCCAGAGCCCCCAGGGCTCCCAGGTGGACCCTCTACAGTCCTCGCCACGTCATCCTGGTGTCGCCTCGTCATTGTCTTCCTGCCCCACCAGGCGGTCTACTGTACCTCGTCTTACAGGTCGTCCGAGGCCCCTCGTTTCCCCAGACCCGAACAGACACGCCACGTCTGCTCCCGGAATACACAGACGCCTTGGCCACACGTCTTGCACCTTCCCCCCCTGCCCCCAGCCGGGATACTACACCGGAAGAGGTTGCTGTCCTCCATCCCATGCGATCCAGTTCCTAACCTCATGGTTGGGCGGTACCTTGGGCTCTGAACTGGGTCTGCCAGCATCTCTACCCAGGCCGCCCTGGCGTGCCCGTGGGACCACAGAGCAGCAGACCAACAGCAAGCCAAGCCCAGGCCCGTGCCCGGGAGCCTCCTACTTCGTTTCCTCCCAAATTCACTGCCCTGCACTTCACACTTGGACCTTGGGCTTCAGAGGTTTGGAGAGAGGGAGTTTAATTAGTCAACGAGACACGAGAGCCTGCTGTCACAGCACCATCACACACACACCTACCGGGAGGGGGGAGGTCGTTCAAGCGCAGCCCAGCGACCCCAGAGGCCCGGGGGCCGTTATCTTCCAGCAGCACGAGGGGGCCTGTTCCCAGAGATAAAGCGCACCAGACAAATGGCATCTTTCACCGAAAGGCCCTGGAAGAACGGGGCCCAGAGAGTCCCGAACGCGGACGGTCTCTGCCCCAGGGCCCCTCCGAGGGGAGAGCGAGCTGCGTGAACAAAGAGCTGG
This sequence comes from Carollia perspicillata, assembly GCA_004027735.1. NCBI lineage: Eukaryota > Metazoa > Chordata > Mammalia > Chiroptera > Phyllostomidae > Carollia > Carollia perspicillata. The sequence continues at coordinate 803 of PVKM010051551.1, forward strand.
GCCCCGCGTGAAATGCTGACGGAACGCACATTTTCGGAGAGGCCCGCCACAGGGACCCCAAAGTCTACGGGCCTCGTGGCACTGAGCTATGATTTCGATCATTCATAATTTATTCTGGAGTCCTGCGTGTCGATGCCAAGGGCACGCGTTTCTTTGTTAAAGGAGGAGAGGATGTTCAGGAACCAAGGAACAGAAACACCAAAGCCTCACAGACTCTGGGGCCCATGCCCATGACCTTGAGAGGGCCTGGCCAATCCTCCGGTACCCAGCCCACACACCCCGGTTCTCCCCCTCTCTTACGCTCCATGACCTTCCTTCACACCAGCGCCCCCCTTTAGGGAGCACGGGCTCCAGAAGCCTTTCGGCGGCAGCAGCAATGGGGTACAGTGAACAAAGTGATGGGGTGGGGGGGCTAACCATGGGGTGTCGTCGATCAAGGATGGGCACTGTGGAGAAGAAGCAGATGGTCGAGGACAAGGTCAAGAGCAGAGAGAACAAGGACACTTCGCTTGCTGGGACACTGGAGGTTCAGGTACCGGGGAGAGGCTCGGGCAGACCTGACCAGCTGGCTAAACTGCGACGCATCCGGGATTCCAGAAAGGGACGAAGCCAGAGACAAAGGTCTCAGAACCCTGAGCATGATCCTGGGGACTCAAGTCTTAGGTGTCGATGAGAAGGCCGAGAAAAAAGCTACAGCATTCACCTAAGGAAGGCAACAGGAGGAATTGTAAAAAAAAAAGAAAGAAAAAAGAAAAACAAACAGCAGTCTTAAATGAGGACAAATAGTAAACACAATTGAAAAGCTACTCGACTACTGGAGGAAGAAAGGCCCATGGGGGAGGAGGGAACCGGGAGCCACTGGGGTGCTAGGTCTCTGGGCATGTCATGGGCTGGCCTTTGTACTTGGCCTTGGGAATGGGCCGGCCACAGGAGGCCACCCAGGGTGGGGGAGAGGGCAGAACACTGGAAGGTCACCACCAGTGGGCAGCGAGCTAAGGCCCCTTCCCCTAGGAGAGCACTCTGCTGAGACCAGGGCTCTGTTTGCGTGTGTGTGCGTGTGTGTGTGTGTCGTTTGTGAGGCCGTGTGTGTCGTTTGTGAGGCCGAGCCCTCCATTCCAAACCCGCCCCCTTGTGGGGCAGCACCGACTTCTGAGTGGACGTGAACAGCCCCCACCCCGTGTTGGGTGGCTTCCCTTTACTCCTTCTCATCCTCGGTTTCACGAGCACGTTGCGTGACCTGCCATCGGGGAAGTCAGGTCTGTCTTGGTGCACTTTTTTTTTCCAGCCACCAAATTAGGTCCCCCTCTGGGAGGTGGGGGACCCTCAGTTGTTGAAGAGGAAAGGTGATAATCACCGGCCTGTAGTCTCCGAAAGAGTTAACACGTGAGTGGTCTCTAATGTTGAATTTTCAAAGTGGAGTTGCATTCAAGGCTCTGCTGTCTTTCCAGCGGCAGAGAGAAATCTGTCCCAGGGAGTCCTCTGTCCAGACAGTAAAGAGCAAGTATTGAAAGTGCCCTCTGATCCCTGCAGACCCAGCGACAGGGAGAAGCAAACAGCCAAGGAGCAGAGGTGCCCAGGGAGGTGGTGAGCCCGCGGGGACTCCACAAGGGAAGGTGACGTCAAGGACGATGTCCGGAGACAGAGGGGCGTGTGTCCAGACAGCAGGAGCGGTGGGCTCGGGGGAGGTGGGGGGCAGGGACCGCATGGGAAGTGTGTGCAGACAGGGGGACCAGGCTGGAGGAGTAGGGACCAAGTGGGCGACGCAGCTGGGGCGGGTTCGGGTAGAAGGACCACTCCCCACTGGTCCTCGTACACTGTCTCAGGGCACCGTCATTTCTCAGGAGAGCACAGCGGATCAGAATCCCCAACCGGCACTTCCTCTGTACCCTGAGCAATCAGGCCTCCCTGTTTTTGACTCAGGACACACACGTGGGTGTCAAGGCTGGTCTGCACGGCGCTGCACTTATGGCTGTTGGAGCCGCACCTGGCTCGGGTGGAACCCAGGCTGGGCTGGGGTTGCACCGGCTGCCGGCAGCAGGTTCCTGTGGGAGGGGACTCAGCACACCCAGGGGTCCCTCCCTAAAAGATGCAGCGCCATCTGTGAGGAGCGGAGAGGAGGGAACGGTGGTCACTCGATACCCCAAGTCTGGTGAAAGCCAGGTTTTCTGGTTCTGGAGGGCAGACAGGCTCACCCCACTGCCCCCCGCAGGTCCCGGGACTGGCCTGACTCGAGGAACGGAGCACTCCCCAGCTGCCTGCGGCAGCAGCCCCCACCACGATGCCAGCCAGCCCCGGGCTGCTCCGAAAGTGTCTTCGCCCCTGTCGTGGGCCTGTGCGCTGCCGCAGAACCGTGTCCCTCTGGGACAGGAGAGCATTCAGCGTCCTGGCCCTCAGGCACGGAGGCAGTCCGGACACGAAACGGAGATCCAGTCGACGAAGGGAGGCGGCCGCTGATGCCCGCGTGGAGAGCTGGCGGCGAGTCTGATGCTCCCAGCTCGAACCTTGCCTGTGGCCCTCCTTTGGTAAATGCAGGGGCTTGGGGAGGGGGCGGGCCAGCAAGTGAGGCTGGGGCCGCAGCACGATTCTGCCAACACCAGATCAGTGTGACGCCCACTCCGCCCCCGCCCCCTGCTCCCAGTGGGGACGGCAGATGGGCAGCAGGTGTGCTCCTGCAGGATGAGCCAAGACGGGGGCTTAATTAAACAGCGTGCTAACAACATCCAAAAGATCTTGAATTGCCACTGCGTGGGCCGGCTTCTCCTTCCCCAGGACCTTTCTAACTCTTTGTACAGCAAGCCATTGTCCTCCCTGCAGCCCAGAGCAATGCGGCTGGGCTGCTATTTCCCTGGTAGACACAGGGCCGGGCAGAGATGGCTGTCAGGCCAGCAGGCCCTTCGGCAGTGGGCTCTACAGTGGACATGGCTCTCGAGTACTGGGCCGCAGCTGCTGCCTGCCAGGAGCCTCTCATTGTCCCTGGAACCCAGCCTTCTGGTCTCCCGCGGTCCCTCCATCTACACCCATGGCTTTTCTTCCCTGGCTCACGCTGACAGGACCTCCTTTGTCACAGGCAAGATCCTACTTCCATGTCCCTGCACAGGGTGAAGGTCCCTTCTGCTCTGGACCGTCTGGAGGGACCTTCGGCTCCAGGGCCCGCACTATCTGGAATGGCGAGGTCCCCCGTGTCTCGGCGGCCACCTTGCGTGTCCTCATTGGTTCTGATGCAATATTTCAGAGAGTGATGCAGGAAGGACCCTGGGGTCTGCCTTGTCTCTCATGTTAGGGGCGTGGAGCTCAAGCACAAACCCAAAATCGAGCTGAGGAACGCTGACTCTCAGTGCATGAACTGGGGGAGCGCTCCAGCCCCTGGTGGGAGGTGGGCCCTGCTGGCCTCCTGACCGGGGCAGCGGAGACCTGGAGCCCAGGGGACAGGGATGTGCCCAGTGGGAGGAGGAGCTGAAGCCAGATCTGCCAGCCCTCCCGGGGGACCAGGACGACACCTGTCCTCCGTGGCCTCTAGACAAATGAGCCTCCGGAAGGAGACTCAGGGAGTGAGGGGCGGGTCGCAGGAGCTGGTAGATGGGGGGAGGCTACACACGCTCCACGTCACAGAGCACAGACACACAGAGACACACCACACACGTGCACACGTGCACACACTCACACCACACAGACTCCCACCCATGCTCATACACTCTCACACTCGCATGCACAATCACTCACGGTCACGCAGGCACTCTCACACATGTTCACACTCACACACACGCCCTCCCACCAGGGGCCTCAGTGAACCCCTAGCCCAGCCCTCCACTGCGCCTGACGCCACAGACGGTGAGAGAACGGCCAACAGAATGACCGGGTTTGCAGAAAAGAGGGACCCTCCGGGGCGGACGCGCTTCCCGCCGCTCTGACTGGCACCTCGTTTTACTCTGCTTCCCCGTCTGCGTGCCCTGCGGACACACCAGAGCAGAGTCGGAGGAAACCCTTCATTGCGTGCGGCTGCAGGGCTGAGATGTCCCGCCTCCCTGTGGGAGCATTTGGACTCATGACCCCTCGAACGCACGCACGCGGGGCAATGAGAGCCCCTGCAGACCCGGGGGTGGCTGCAGGGTGTAAGACACGGGCCCACACTGCCGCCTCCCCCAGGAACACACGTCAAGGGTTCCCGTGGCGACGGGATAGCCGGTGAGTTCTCCACCTCGCCATCATTTTCCAAGGAAGTGTGCGTTTGCATCTGTTAATGATCAGGGCTCCAGGCAGCAAGGACAGCCCTGGGCACTTGCACTCACTCACTCAGCCGGTGCTGAGCGCCAACTGCATGCTGAAGCCGTTAGGTTTCCACCGCATGGCTCTGCTGTTGCTCACAGAGGCTCGACGTGAGACGACCCTGGGAAAGTGGGACAACGCCCCACTTCATCCGCAGTCAACTCGCCTGGAAACAGAAGCCAAGGCCCCAGAGACCTGCTCTGCCTTTGTGTCCAATGCCCTCACCTTCTGCAAGATAAAGCTCCCGGGAAGGACATCAGCCTCTCTGTGCGAAGAAGCCTCCCAACCCCATTCTTTCAGAGGGGTGTGCAGAGCCCTGGGACCCCCACCACACAGACTGGCACAGCTGGAGAAGGCCTCACTCCCACGGCAAGGCCGACTGCACGGGCGCCCAGGTCCCGGGGAAGACCCACTGCTGGGGGTCAGGCCGGGAGATAGGAAGGCCACAGGCACAGAGCAGCATACGGACGTGCTTTCCAGAGAGACGACTCAACAGCATTAAACGTGTAGAAACTGAAAACCCGTTTGTCCAAGGAGCGGGGACAGGAGAGGGAGGGAGGAAGGAGGGGGGGCCACTGGGATACAATGGAAAGGTTACTTCCAGCAGTCTCCACTCTGGGGGGCATCCCACACACGCCCCCCCACCTCCAGATGCAATGGGAGCATGATGTGGACGATGCTTAGTCCTGGAAAACAACAACCAAGCAGGGCACTTGTCACGATGAAGAAGAGAATGAGCTAAGAAAGGGACCCACTGTGCAGTGCAGGCCCCTGGGCAGCTGCCCGGGGATGGGGACCGTGGGGGGTCCCCAGGCACAGTCCAAGCCCTTCCAGACCGCAGGGCATCCTTGCTCCACTCGGAAAGCCCCTCTGCCATCGGGGAGAGCTGGGCTGAGGAGCAGCCAGCCGCCTCTTGTGGAAGTGATGTGATAGCTGGGGCGGTCATTTGTGCAGAGACTCTGTGGCCCACGAGGGTTAAATTATGGCGCACAAGGCAGGGTTTCTCTAGCGCGGCCCCTCGGGGTCTCGCTTTTATCTCCGTGAAGATCCGGTCTGTGGAAATTCGGCACACATGGTTTTTGATCTGAAAAATAGAACATTTCCACATGTTCCTGCGTACTTTCGAAGCCCGGAGAGCAACACCACTTTCACATCTGAGTCCGGGAGGCACAGCAATCTGATTCTTCTTAAAAAGCAGCCAGACAGGGATTTTCCCGAGATGTGCGGGAGTGGGGCGGCTGCGCAGGCGAGTCCACACACCTCGGAGACCTCGCCAGGCCGGGTGACCTGGGCCAAAAGGGCGACCCGAGTGTAGGAGGCGCCTCGTACCCAGGCCCCATCCCGCCCTGTGGCTGTAACTAGCAGGCAGCCTCCTGGCCTGGCTCCGGGTTTGCCCCCATCTCAGCACCTTCGGGGCCCCAGGAAGAGGTGGAGGTGACAGGGAGGCAGGCTCGGGGCTCCAGGCACCCCAAGTACTCCCCACCCTCCCCCAGCTGAGTCAGGAGGACACACGCAAGCCAGCAAAGCCTGCTGGCCAACCGGGCTGACGTCTGCAGGAGGCGGGGGCCCGCCAAACACATCGGAAGGTGGGATTCCGGTGGCTGTCTTCGATCTGAAAGTTTGTCAATGGAGGGCTGACTCACTCCCATGGCCAGCCGCCCGTCCCTCTCTTCCTCTCCCTCTCTCACCAAGCATACGGCCCTCGTGAACATCGGTGCACATGTGAGGGACAGGGACCCACGGAGCTGGCAGGTTAGCAGGGGGTGGGGGATGTGGGCGGCCGGCCACCCAACTCTCCACGCCCTGCAGCCCCCTTACCAGGCGGCCTGCCCCCTGCGCCCCTAACAAAAAGACCTGCCTCCGGGCAGGCGGCTGCAGCAGGACCCATGGGGAAGGGACGAGCTAGGAGGACCCAGGCAAGCCTGCCTTTCCTGGGGAACTCAGCAAAGAATAGCCCGAGATTGATTCCTGAACCTGTTCTGACCTTCCGGGCACAGGGTCAGCCTGCTCTCAATCATGTCAGGGAGGGGGAGAGGGGCCTCCTTGTGTGTGTGTGTGTGTGTGTGTGTGTGTGTGTGGAATGCTGATCCACACTGAAATCCTGGCGAACATTCCTTCCCCCGCTCCTGACCACGCACTCACAGGCGCACACAAGCACTCGGCACACACACGTGCGCACAAACACACACATGCACACCCCTAGGCACTAGAAGTAACCTATGGCCCAAGGACAAGTTGATCTCCAGAAACGTGATTCCCAATATGAATTCAGGTTCAACCAGGAGGCCGTGCCTGTGCTTCCCCAGGCCCCTCTCAACGTCCTCCAACCTCAGTCCCCTGGGACTGGGTGGGGGGCCCCTGCGGCACCGGCAGCTTGGAGGGACAGACTGGCCTAAGGGCCATGCTCTCGGTTGTGGGGTTGGGCTCCCGCACCCCCACCTGCAAACACACACACACGGAGACCCCTCGCCTTCCTCTGCAGTCACTGGCCCCGGCACTGGGGGACAAGCCCGCTGGGCCCGAGGGAGTGGAGGCCGCTGACCCACATGGTGACAGTGACGGCATTGCAGGGGATGGAGGGACGGCCAGACGTCCGTACCCTGGGCGGTTTGGACATCATCTTCTCATCCCAGAGGCCCCTGAGGACAGCAGCCCTGAGCTGCCTGCCTCTCTGTCCCCCTGGTTAGACTCGGCCGGGAGAAGAGGGACTCCTGGGGCCAAGGCGAGAGTAAAGACACTGATAAGATTATTGAAATTAAAAAATCCTGATCCTCTTACAAACATATTCCTGAGAGACTCGTATCAACAGAAAATACCAGAAGGCCTTATACTGACACGAGAGGGGTGGTTACCTCCTGAGGGTGCCGTGACTGACTGAATCCAGTGGGTTTTCCAAACTTTCCATATTTTGTTAGCACAGTGCAGCGAGGTGGCATTGTGTCTGCGGACAGCAGAGCGCTGGCCTGAAGCGAGTGGATGGCCCGAGTCTGCAGTCCGGCTGGCCGGTGCCTGCAGCCTCCGCGGGCGTCAGTGAGCGTGTCCCCCCGGGTTCCAGCACGTGGCACTGTTCTTGGCGGACTCTCTGCACACTGCGCTCATTCTGACGTCGAGCCTGCCCCCTCTCCGGGACTGCGAAGGGGCCATGGGGACACAGCTGGTAGAGTCCTGTGTTCACACCCTGATTTCTCCTAGCAGTGGGGTCCCCGGCATCGGGCTGAACACTGGCTGGTCACAGCAGACTACGTTGCCCGGACTCCCAGAATCTGCTGGAGGCAGACCGATGTCAATGTTTCCAGCCGTTCCTGCTGCTCTGGAACAGAATGCCAGGGGTTTCTGTACACCCCACGCTCTCAGGGATGGGCTCCCTGTCCCTCAGCCCTGGGAGTTCCCCAGATAAAGTCCTCCATTACCCCATGCTCCCTTTGAGGGGGGCTGTGTGTGAACTGAGCTTGGGCACAGCGGTCCTTGTCACTTTGCACAAGGCCATCGCTCTGAGTGTGGCATCCTCATTTTCCCTGGCATTTTTGGGGTGAACGAGGTTCTGGGGGCTTAGGGGACAGCAGGCACAGGGACACCTACAGGACATGTTGCACTCTCTGCCCCAAGACGATGGCTGCACTCACCTGGGCTGGTAGCTGCCACTGGCCTCCCTGAGAAACCCGTGTCCAAGGATGCTCAGACCTTGTCTTGCAAACACACATCATTAACGTGGTTTCTAAATTTCGCTGGTAGATTCCTGGGGAAGGTCCCAGATGGGAGCAGTGAACACAGCCTCCTCTCCCTCCCTGGCTGGTGACCACAGGACCTCAGTGGGCCTAGTGCCAGTGGGGTTGGGGGCCTGGGACGCATGGGTCCCTTCTCACCTAGCCGTCACCTGTGAGTAGGAGGCTTGGGCCTGGTTTGTGTTTTGGATTCTCAGAAGCTCTTTCTCTCCCTTCTGAAGTCTCCCACGGGGAAGAGCTGCTGGGTAGACGAGGCAGGAGTTGTTAAAAAAGCCTGATGAGCCCCATCCTGGCCCTCGGCCTGACCATCTGCAAGCCCAGAACTGTCAGGTGGGGGGCGGAGGGAGTGGACAGGCGCTCCGTCTCCGTCTGTCATCAGCCCATCTCACACCACGGGTGAGGACCGTCCCGCCGTTGGGTCTGCAGGTTCTCCTTGGTTGCACACACTTTTCTGCACAAAGAAACGTTGACTCAGGCCTCAGGCTGATGGAGACCAGCAGGCCCCTGCGGGCCCCGGGAGCCACGCTGGCCTGACGTCCGCCCCTGAACAGACCCCTGAACAGAGAGCGGAGCATCGTCTCCACCAGACCGGAGGGAGGCCGCGAGCCGACACCCCACGTTGCAGACCGTGGGCCTTTGGATGTGCCCGCCAACCCAGCAGTTCACCGCATTTACGGTCACGGCTGTCTCCAGTGGGTTCCAGGAATCCTCACCATGGCGGTCACTTTTCAAAGCTCCTTGTTTGCATGGGACACGGGAACTCTGTAGGTGGTGTGACCGGGCCAGCCCAAAGGAAGGCGGCGGAGAGCGCACGGGGGTCCCAGCTTAGAGAGACCCTGTTTCCACCAGCGTCGCAGCGCAATGCAGGGCGCACACTGGGCTCCTCCTTGTGTGCAGCGTCCACAGCGCTGTGGAGTGGAGGGCATTGGGGGGCACCAAGGTCAAGGTCAAGGGCACATGTGGTTCTGGAATTGGCAGGTTGCCACAGACACGTCCACGCACCTTTTATGTCCTACAGGAGCTGTGTGCAGTGCGCCCACCAGCACCAGACACCGTGTGAGGCCTGTGAGTTTCAAGGTCCCCTGAGACCTGTCCCCACTCCAAGGACGTCCCCAGAGGCCCACACTGACAGAGAGCCCTCCCGCTTGCTCTCCTTCAGTGCCTCTGTGGCTCACGCTGTGACTCCCTTTACTTTCAAATCTCCCGTTGCAGCCTGGGCTGTGTTCCTTGCCTTTCCCTTTGAAATGTGTTTGGAAGGTTCCCCTCATCTCAGCCCCGGGCCATGACGCCTTATTTCACGGGTCTGCTGGTCCTCGGGTGCGTCCCCACAGGCCCTGTGAGCCCCTCTTCCTCAGGACCGGCCCCCTGCAGCCCCAGAAGCGCCCCAGGCACCCCGGGCTTCTCCGTCACGCTGTGACCTTCTGGGTCGCTGCTCCTTTCAGATCGACTTTGCGTCCCATCCCTGCTGGGCATTTCCCGACAGCACGGACGGTGTGCGACTCAGTGTGTCCACCCTGTGCACGGGGCCAGTGGACAGCGACCCGAGGAAGGGAGGCTCCCAGAGCACACCCGGACACATGGACACGTGGACACGCGGACGTGGCGTGAGCCACTGAAGGGGCCAGCGTGGTCAGTCGGTGAGCTACGCCTGGATCGGCCT
>PVKM010051552.1:0-10447 GCA_004027735.1 Carollia perspicillata
TTATAAGGGTGCCCAAGGAACCTAGTGAGAACTTTAACAGCATAAAAAAGGACATGGAAACCATAAAAAAGAACCAGTCAGAAGTGAAGGCTACGCTAACTGAAATGATAAGTAAATTACAGGGAATCAACAGTAGAGTAGATGAAGCAGAGAATCAAATCAGCAATTTAGAATATAAGAAAGTAAGAAAACATCCAATCAGAACAGCAAAAATATAAAAGAATGTTAAAAAATGAGGATGGAGTAAGGAGCCTCAGGAACAACTTCAAGCACACCAATGTTCAGAGCATAGGGATACCAGAAGGAGAAGAGAGAGAGACCAAGAAACTGAAAACTTAAAAAAAATAATAATGACAGAAAACTTTTCTAACCTGGTGAAGGAAATAGACATACAAGTTCAGGAAGCACAGAGAGTTCTAAACAAGATACACCCACAAAGGCCCACACCAAGACATTATTACTAAAACGCCAAAGGCTAAAGACAAGGAGAGAATCAAAAGAAGCAAGAAAAAAGCAGATAGTTACCATCAAGAGAGCTTCCATAAATCTCTCAGCTGATTTTTCAACAGAAATTTTGCAGGTCAGAAGTGACTGGCAAGAAATACTCAAAGTGATGAAAAATAAGAAACTACAAACAAGATTTCTCTACCCAGCTAGGCCATTATTTAGAATCAAAGGACATATAAAGAGCTTCCCAGACAAGGAAATGCTAAAGGAGTTCATCACCATCAAACCAGTATCACAAGAAATGTTAAAGGGTCTTCTTTAAGAAGGGAAAAAAAGATAAAAATGTGAATTTAAAAATGGTGACAAATACATATCTATCAACGATTACTTTAAATTCAAATAAGTTAAGTACTCCAATCAAAAGGCATTTGGTGCCTGAATGGGTAACAAAACAAGACCCTTCCACATGCTGACTACAAGAGTCATTACAGATTGAAAGACACAGTCTGAAAGTAAAGGGACGGAAAATATATTTCATGAAAATGAAAACAAAATAAAAGTTGGGGTAGCAATACCTACACTGGACAAAATAGACTTTAAAACAAAACTATAACAAAAGACAAAGAGTAACCCAGCAACTCTATTTCTGGGTATTTATCCCAAGAACCCCAAAACACTAAATCAAAAAGACATACATGTCTGTATGTTTGTTGTGGCATTATTTACAATAGCCAAGATATGGAAGCAACCTAAGTGTCTATCAGTAGATGAATGGGCAAATAAAATTAATGCATATATAGAATGGAATATTATTTGGCTATAAAAATGAATGAAATATTACCATTTGCAATAGCCTGGATGGACTTAGGTTATTATGCTAAGTGAAATTAGTCAGAGAAAGACAAATACTATATGATTTACTTATATATGAAATCTAAAGAGCAAAATAAACAACCAAGCAGAACAGAAACAGACTTACAGATACAGAGATAAAGACAAGGAGAGAGAATCAAAGAAGCAAGAGAAAAGCAGATAGTTACCATCAAGAGAGCTTCCATAAATCTCTCAGCTGATTTCTCAACCATTTTGATGGTTGTCAGATGAGAGAGGTATTGAGTAAATGGGTGAGGAAGGTGAAGGGATTTAGAAGTAAAAAATGATATTACAGAATAGTCATGGAGATGTAAAGAATAGCATAAGGAATATAGTCAATAACATTGTAATAGCTATATAAAGTGTCAGATGGGTATTGGATTCATCAGGGTGATCACTGAAGTTATATAAATTCCTAATGATGAAGCTGTACACATGAAACTAATATAATATTGTATGTCAACTGTAATTTAAAAAGAAAATAAATAAATAATATAAATACAAATTCAAAGAGATATATGCTCCCCTATGTTCACTGCAGCATTATTTACAATAACCAAGATATGGAACAACCTAAATAAGTGTCTGTTGATAGATGAATGGATAAAGAAATCATGGTATGTATATAAAATGGAATATTATTCAGCCATAAAAAAGAATAAATTTTGCAATCTGCGACAACACAGATGGACAGAAAATCCTACAGAATCCACTAAAAAATTGTTATGAATTAACTAACAAATTCACTAGAATTGCAGGATACGAAATCAACATACAAAAATCACTAGGTTTTCTATACATTGAAAACAAATTACCTGAAAAAGAAATAAGGAAAACACTATAGTTTACAATATCATAATAAAAAATACTTAGGACTAAACCAAGGGGGTGAAAGATCTCTACTCTGAGAACCATAAGACATTGCTGAAAGAAATCAAAGGAGACACAAATAACTGAAAATGTATCACATGTTCATGGATTGGAAGAATTAATACTACAAAAAGCCATTTATAGGTTAAATGAAATCTCTACCAAGGTTCCAATGGCAACCCTAAAATTTACAAGGAACCATAACACATCCCAAATAGCCACAGCAATCCTGAGAAAGAATGAAGTGGAAGGCATCCCACTTCCTAATTCCAAGCTATACTACATAGCTCTAATAATCAAAACAATATGGTACTTGTACAAAAACAGACAAATAGACCAATGATACAGAATTGAGAGTTCAGGAATAAACCCAAGCTTAGACAGTCAACTAATATTTTTGACAAGAGCCATGGATATTCAATGGAGAAAAGAAAGTTATTTTTTTTATTTTATTTTTCAATTATAGTTTATATTCAATATTAGTCTGAGGTGCACAGCACAGTAGTTAGACAACCATATGCCTCACAGAGCAGTCTCACAATATTTTATGTACCTACCTGGCACTGTACATAGTATTTCAATATTATTGACTATATTCCTTATGCCGTACTTTACTTTCCTAGGACTATTTTGTGATTAGCAATCTGTATTTCTTAATCCATTCACATTTTTCACCTAGCCTCCAACATCCCTCCCCTCTAGCAACCATCAGTCTATTCTCTGTGTCTATGAGTCTGTTTCTATATTGTTTGTTTATTTTTCTCTTTACATTCCACATATAAGTGAAATCATATAGTATTTGTTAAAAAACAGTCTTTTCAATAAATGGTGCTGAAAAATTGGATATTCACATGTAAAAGAATGAAGCTGCACCCTACATTGCACCCCTTACAAAAATTAACTCAAAGTGCATTAACAACATAAATGTAAGACCTAAAACACATAGAAGAAACATATAGAAGAAAATATAGAAGAAAAGCTCTTTGACATGGGTCTTTATAATTATTTTTTTGGATATGACACCTAAAGAACAAGCAAAATAATAAAAAGTAGACAAGGTTTCTGCACAGCAAAAGAAACAATCAGCAAACTGAAAAGAAAAACTATGAATATTGGAAAAATATTTGGTAACTGCATATATAGTAAGGAGTTAATATTCAAAATGTATAAAAAACTCATACAACTCAAAGCAAAATACAAAATAATCCAGTTTAAAAATGGGGAAAAGACCTGAATAGCTATTTTTTTCAAGGAAGGTATACAAATGGTCAAAAAGTACATAAAAAGATGTTCAACATCACTAATTATCAGGAAAAAGCAAATGAAAACCATAATGATATCACCTCACACCTGAGAGAATGGCCATCAAAACAAACAAACAAAGACTAGTGATAACAAGTGCTGACGAGGATGTGGACAAAAGCAAACCCTTGTGTATTGTTAGTTGGTTGCAAACAGGTGTAGCTACTGTGGAAAATGGTATAGATGTGCCTCAAGAAAATTAAAAAAATAGAACTACCATATGATCCAGCAATTCTTCTGGAAATAGATCCAAAGAAAATGAAAGCACAAATCTGAAAGGTATCTTCATCCTCATATTCATCGCAGCATTATTAAAATAGCTAAGACATGGAAACAACTCAAGTGTTCATTGACAGACGAATGGATAAAGTTGTGGTATATATATACAATGAAATATTGGCTTGGTGAAAAAGTTTGCTTTTTTCCCTAAGATGGCTCTAGTAGTGCTTAGTTGTCTCTAATTTCATTTGAAATGTTTTTGTTAGATGGTATTGTGACAGCTGTCATATTAAAGTGCATTTTAAAAAAATACCAAAATTAGTGAATTTTTGCATAGCCATTTTAATATTGAGGATGGAAGAAAATATGCAACATTTCACCATATTATGCTTTATTATTCCAAGAAAGGTAAAAATACAACTGAAATGCACGAAAAGACTTGCGCAGTGTATGGAGAAGGTGCTGTGACTGTTCAAACATGTCAAAAGTGGTGTGTGAAGTTCCAGGCTGGAGATTTCTAGCTGGATGGTGCTCCACAGTTGAGTAGACCAATTGAAGTTGATAGCAATCAAATCAAGATATTAATTGAGAACAATCAACATTATAATACATGAGAGATAGCCAAAATATTCAAAATATCCAAATCAATAAAGTTATTGGTGAAAATGGAAAATGTGTCTTTTTTTAATGGAAAAAACACACACAAACCTTTTAGCCAACCCAATATAATTCAGCCATAAAGAAGGAAACCCTGCCCTGGCTGGTGTGGCTCAGTGGACTGAGTGCTGGCCTGCAAACCAAAGGGTTGCCAGTTTGATTCCCAGCCAGGGCACATGCCTGGGTTGCGGCCTGGGTCCCCAGTAGCAGGTGCACGAGAGGCAACTACACATTGATGTTTCTTTCCTTCCCTTCTTCTCCCTTCTCTCTAAAAATAGATAAATAAAATCTTTTTAAAAAATTAATAAAACAAGAGAAGGAAATCCTGCCATTTGCAACAACATGGATAAAACTTGAGGGCATTATGCTAAGTGAAGTAAGTCAGACAGAGAAAGACAAATCCTGTATGATCTTGTACAAAGAATCTAAAAACAAATGAACAAAACTCATAGAAAAAGATATCAGATTGTGGTTACCAGAGGAAGGAAGAGTGTTGTGGGCTCAGGGTTTTTCCCCTCTTCCTGGCCATGGCAGTTCATAAGCTGAAGCCTTACCCTGCCCCCAACCCCCAACAGTGTGATGGTATTTGGCAATGAACCCTTTGAAAGGTAACTAGGGTTAGATAAAGTAACAGGGGTGGGAGTCTTTGTGGGATTAGTGCCCTTATAAGAGATACACCAGAGTGCTGTCCCTCCATGCATGCACCATGCGTGCAACAGTGGGTACACAGCATCAAGTACCTCCTACAAGCCCCGAGAAGATGCCTGGTGAGAAGCCTGCCCTGCTGTCACTGTGACCTTGGACTTCCCAGCCTCCAGCATGATGAGCAATACATTTCTGTTTTGCTGGTGTTTATAAGCTACCAGCTCTATGATATTTTGTGATGGCAGCTTGAGTGGACTAAGGAGGAGCAACCAGGCATAGGGTGGATTTTTCTATTGCAACATTTTAAGATAGCTCCTTTCTGAGAAGTTAATTGCCTAACTTCTTCTCCCTCTGGCCTTTTGAGGCTTACTGTTCACTGCTCTCTACTGTGTCTTGTGATGGATGGCAATTATTTAAGAGTGTTCCTTCACCAGCACACTGAAATCTTCGAAGGCAGCCACCTGTCTTCTTTACCGTTGAGCCATGTGGCACAGGGCCTCTCTTAAGATGACAGGAAATATGAAATCAAGTGACCAGCACATTTTCTCCATTATGATGAAGTTGTCCATATTTTTTGGTTGTGAAGGCTTGGGCTATAAATCACTGAGCTCCGAAATGAGAGCTCCATAAATAAGTTCATTCCAGTAGGTTAGTTATAGAACATATGGTGTATTTTCCAGTCAAAACCATAATTCTAATGAGCAGTAATGGTGATGAATGGCGCTCTTCTGGAACTTTACTGCTAATGCGATGAGTGGCGATAGTGGAAGTGGACTGTCCTGTTCTTGTACTACAGGCCAAAACTTTACATGTGTGAAGAGAGGTGTAGCTTTAGAATACTTTATTTAACAACAAGTTAAGCCTCAGGTCATGCTTCAGACAGTTGTGATTGAATGCTACAGAGAGCAGGGAATTTCTAAACTTCCTTCTGGAAAGCAAAAGCAGATAAGCACGTTGGTGGTTACTCATTTTTCTTTTCCTTTTCTTCAAAAGCATCTGAGCAGTTTTCTGTTGAGCTGATTTATGACATAATACCAAGCCAGAGATAACCTAGTGCTGTCATTTGAAAACATTATCTGAAGTTCATACAGCAAACAGTTATAACATCTATTTACACAAGATAGCACTAGAGGATGTTAAAATTTTTCTGTCATATTGAGGAATAATTGCCATACAGCTCTGTATAAATTTAAGTCTATAGCATAATGAATTGATTCGCATATATTTTGAAATGATTAGACTCTTCAGATTGACTCTCTTAACTTTCAAGGCAACTATACAGTGTTAACTATAGTCATCGTGTTGTAAATTACATTCCTAATACTTGTTTATCTTATAATTGGATTAGAAATTGTCAGCCCTGGCTATACATTAGAATCACCGGGGTAGCGATTTAGTAGCTACCCTGATCTGTTGAAGCGGAGTCTTGAGGGTTAAATAAGAAAATGTATAGAATGCCCCTGGAACATGGCTGGCAAGTAATAAACAGAAGCCAACAATTACGGTTGTTGCCAAGGCTTTCCTATCCAATAAAATTAGCACCTCAAGAAACTACAACTTTTGATTTATTATACTTCTTAGCATAGGGCTGGACATATGGTAAACGCACACAAAATGTACCTACTTCTAAAATATTTATTTATACCTTTATCAACATCCAGAAAATTTTTATTATTTTTACTTTTATTGGCACTTAGGTACACAACATTGGACTACTCAATCTGACACACTAGAATCACTGGTTCCCGACTGTTTGGCTGTTCTATTTGTACAGTTATTCTGAAAAAAAAAAAACCTGTATAACATTTTGTTAAACACAAATATAACAAGACTTTTTAAAAAATCAACATAAATGGTTCACAGGCCAGCACTCAATCCACTGAGCCACACCAGCCAGGGCAAGATCAACATAAATGGAAAACAAGTAGTGGAAGAGGGGAAGGGAAGGGAGAAGTTATTGAAAATAAGAATCAAATCTTGTCTAAGGAAAGTTCCAATAATTGAAGGAAAACAGAGCTTCCTATCAGACAGGCGAAAAAAGACCACACAATGGTTTCATAATTTTTATGCTCCAATAGGAGGAACTTGTTAGTTCATTGTGAGATAAACACTTCCCTTGCCCTGATACTTGAGAGGAATCTGTCAAAGCCTCTCACACAATGTTCTTGATTTTAAAAAATTGTTTTATACATATTCCCCACATTGTGCATTCTTATTCAAGCCCTGTCAGAAGCTGAATATAGTTCTAGAAAGGAGATTCTGTGGCTCGGCTCTGAACCCCTGCTCCTGGTACAAGACGGCCACTTCCTGGCCTTCTTCGGGCTGCCCTTCAACACCCCTGACAAAGCGGACCTGCGAGATTGTCAGAAGGATAGTTGCAGACCGCGGCTCATAGACCAGAGAGTCCCAGGCCAGAAGCTCTGTGCTAACTCCCTGTTGCCACTTGCTGTTAGTCTGGGTGTGTTGATAATAAAAGTTAAGGCCAGATGTCAGTTAATGCAACTTTTCAAGCAGTGATGGTGCTTGTGACCTCTCCAGCTGCGCCAAGTCTCAAGCTCTGGAGGCTCGGAGGCTGCACCGCTCACCCAGACATCGGCTAGGTCTGGTCTGCAGCCCGGCCTCAGGAAATGCCACATTCTCTCATCGTTCTTCCATGGGACAGACATTTTTCTGAAAAACAGTTACGCAAAAAATCCCCAGTCAAATGCAAAGTAAATCAAGAGAAAGATGAGAAGAGAAATATGGGAAAATTGT
Organism: Carollia perspicillata; assembly: GCA_004027735.1. Lineage (NCBI taxonomy): Eukaryota > Metazoa > Chordata > Mammalia > Chiroptera > Phyllostomidae > Carollia > Carollia perspicillata. The sequence continues at coordinate 7,768 of PVKM010051552.1, forward strand.
TTTTTTTTTAATGGCAGAGAAGACTGACAACAGTTAACATATACATGTATATGAAAAAGAATGAGGCAACAAAATAATTACTGAATGAGAATATACGTAATGTTACCTAAATTGTGATGAAAAAGAAAATGTAGGTATAAAGTTGAAGATGTTCCAATAATTTTGAGGGCTGGGGGAAGTAATGGATAATTGGACATGTGTGAAAGAATGAATATTGATACATTCCTTTTAATAATAAATATTGGAATTCATTTAAATAAATAATTTGTTGAATAAATAACAGTATAATTATTCTGTGTTCTACCTATTAATTCCTCCTTCCCTGCTAACCCCTGGCCACCACTGATCTTTTTACTGTCTCTATAGTTTTGCCTTTTCCAGAATATCATAGAGCTGGACTCATATAGTATGCCAAAGCCTTTTCAGATTGGCCTCTTTCACTAAGCAATATGCATTTAAGGTCCCTCCGTGTCTTTTCATGGCTTGCTAGCTCGTTTCCTTTTACCACTGAATCAGTTGCATTGTCAGGATGTATCACAGTGTATTTACCCAATCATCTACTCAAGAACATCTTGGCTGCTTCCAGTTTTGGCAATTAAGAATAAAGCTGCTATAAACATCTGTGCGAAGGTTTTTGTGTGGACATAAGTTTCAGCAACGTTGTGTAAATACCAAGGACAGCAATTGCTAAATGGTGTGGTAAGAGTATATTTAAATTAGTAAGAAATTGCCAAACTGTCTTCCAAAGAAAATGTACAATTTTGCATTCCCACCAGCTGTGAATGAGTTCCTGTAACTCCACACCTCTGACCAGCATTTGGTGTTGTCGTTCTAGATTTTGGCTGTTCTAACAGGTGTGTAGTGAAATCTCATTGTTCTTTTAATTTGCATTTCCCTAATGAGTATAATGTGGAATGTCTTTTCATATGCTTATCTGTCAATCTGTATGTCCTCTTGGTGAGATGTCTGTTAAGATTTTTGGCCTAATTTTTAATTGGGTTTCCCCCTCCCCATTATTGAGTTACAAAAGTTCTTTGTATATTTTGGATAACAGTCATCTATCAGATGTGTCTTCTGAAAATATTTCCACCCAGTCTGTGGCTTGTCTTTTGTTCTCTTGATATCATCTTTTGCAGAGCAGGAGTCTACCCTATCAATCCTTCCCTTCACGGGTCATGCCTCTGGTGCCGTTTTTCTCTCTCTTTCTCTCTCTCCCCTCTCTTTCTCCCCCTGCTATCTCCCCTTCCCTCCTTCCCCTCCTCCCCTCACCGAGAGCATGGAATGCCAGTAACATTTTTAAAGGTTAGAAGTAAATATCTAAGGAAACACAGGAATGGTAAATTTTGACCAGGAGTGTCAGAAAGCCTTTTAAGAGATAACAAATAAGGAGGGGGAAGTTTGGAAAGGCATCCAAACTGAAACAAGAAGAAATGCATGGAAGTGAGTGTGCATGTGTGTACACACGAGTTTGTTCTCATGCATGCTCAGAGGGTCCACTTACTTGATGAGCCACCACCTAGATAACAGGAGGGGAATTTTCTAGAATTCAAAAGCACATTTAAATGGCAGCTTCTAGATTTCTTTTTGACATTTTATCTCTGTCCTACCCTCAATCTTCCCACCTATCCCTCATCTTTTATTGACAGTGAAGACCATGTGTAATACAAGAAAGTTACTAAAAGAGACAGCTTCATGCCCTTGAACTTTCCAGGCCATGCCTGAGGTCCAAACTTCTTTAGAGATTGTCAAAGTCTAAGCCAGTTTACTCCAGGCTATGGCCACTCTGAAGCCTTCACTGAGTCTAAGGGTCATTGTTTAAAGTTTTGATATTCGGGCCTTACATATTTCTTGTACACTTTATTGGGGAAAAAATCACATAGTGATTTAGAGCTCAAAGTATATTTAAAGGGCTTAAAGATAACAAAATGCTATGTGTTACTTACACAATCCAGGCAAATTTGCTTTAAAGAAAAATAATGTCACAAGGATCCTCATTAACATTTAATACAGATTTGAGAGATGCTGTTCCCATCCAATAGATGGGACAATTAGGTTCTAGAGGGTTAAGAAGGCATCCCTGTGGTGGCATGTATAAATGGACAAAATAATTAACACCTGATGACAGCAAAAATGATAATAACTACCACTCATGTTATCAGATGCCATATAATGAGGAATGTTTTTGTGCTTTACACATTATCTTAAATTATTTTTTGTTGCCCTGGTTTAGGGATGAGGAAGCTGGAGCTTTAAGGAGACCATGCAAAGACCTCAAATTTGTGCAGCTAATTTGCGGTAGAGCTGGGACCCTAGCCCAGGTCCATCTAATGCCAGAGCCCTTGCTCACACACAAAACCCTACATTGCCTACAGTTACACAGGATGTCTGCAGCCGTGTGTTACATTTCAGGGAACGGGATGTACGATGTTATCTTTAGAAATGCAGATTCAGTGACAGCGATGAACAGAGATTCTTGGTGCATCCAGTCTACAATGCCATTTTGCATCCCATCTACTACATTGCCATCTAGCCATGGCCCCTGACTTCTCTAACCAACCCTTCCTGACCTCTCCACTCTCACTGAATCCACCTCCTCCTCACCTTTCGCCATTTACTCTCTAACACTCTCATTTGGCCTTAAGTTGTATCTTTCACATCAGTTAGGACTAATCTGCAAGTA
>PVKM010051553.1:0-10436 GCA_004027735.1 Carollia perspicillata
AATTTTAAATAAATTGAGAGAAGTTTAGAAATTTAATGAGAAGTTTAATGAGAAGTTATCATTAGAAACAATGCTATAGTAATTTAATAGCTAATCTAGACATGAGAAAAATTTAATTGTATAAAACTCATATCATTTGATAATGGAAATTCCATTTGGGGGAGCCAAATTGAAGGGCCTGTTAGAAAAATTAAGGGGTACTCTAATGTTAACTACCGAAGTAGGTATATAAATAGTGGGTCAACAAACATTTATTAAATACTGTTAAGTGAGTGGCACTGTTGACACAGACAGACTCTCTTCCCTCGTGGAATTCGCAGTTTCGTGAACATCAGCTTCGTGACGGGTGCAACATGTGATAGCTACAGCACAGTAGCAAAATACATCGCTGGGAGGTGGCCAGGTAAGTGGACACAGGTCATGATGCCAACAGGTAGAATGACGTTAGGAGAATATAACCAGATAGCTGAAGTTTAAAGCTTATTAATTAGGCGCAGTACCATCAGCGTGAGGCTGAGGATGACGAGAAGACCCCTGCCACAATATATCCTGGGGGAGAATACTTGTGTTGGGTGCGCACAGTCTGTGCAAGAGAACAACGATTTTCTTATTTGATTTCAAAAAATAGATAAATAAGTCAAATATATTGATTCAAGGTTCTAATGAGGGAAAAAAAGCATTCAGTACAGTGCGGAAAAGATAAACAAGGATGTGGTATAGAAATCGATGGGAATCAAACACACACTATTCATTGTACGATTTATCATAGGCTGGCATCACTGGATAACAACCATACTGACGATAAAAGTAATGGGTAACACTAGCTGAGTTCTTATTATATGCCGAGCAGACTGTTCAGGGAGTCATAAACATTTATTCGTTTATTCCTTCATTCATTGAAATTATTCTTATTGGGTATCCCGTGCCAAGCACTGTCCCAGATGCTGCGGACATGATGGTGAACAAACATCAAAATTTCCCGTCTTTCCAGAGTTCCTTTCTGGTAGTGGGGAGACAGCGATAAATACACACAACAAAGAATGTACTCTAATGCCAGTGAGAAGTGCACTAAGTAATATCAAGCAGCATTAAGAGGAAAATGGGCCAATCGTTAGCTACACTGGCCAAGCAAGGCCTCTCTAATGATCCGAAGAGAGACACACCTGGATGAGAGAAGGCAGGAGGCTGTCTGGGGGCTCAGAGTTCCTGGCAGCAGGAGCAGGAAGGGGTCAGCTCAGGGAAAGGGGCACACTTGACCGGTCAGAGACTCCCTTGAAGGCCAGTGCACAAGGGTGTATGAGAAAGGAGAGGCCCATGAGGTGGACAGTGAAGGCAGAAACTGAGAACCTAACATGTTTATCTCCACAATGATTCCACATGGTAGGTGTTATCATAGCCCTCATTTTCCACTTGGGCAAAAACAATCTTAAAGGCATTAAATCATTGAGACATAGTGAATGGCATGCGGAACCTGGGCCCTAACCCCACACATACCGTCTCCCTGCAGATAACACATCTGTTTATGAAGTACTAGGAGATCTCTAGCCTCAAAATCGATTAGGACAGGATAATCATGTTAATAGGCTCATAACTTTACATCTCTGTCTCCCTTCCCCAGCCCCGCTCTGTATATCTAAAATATGTAATATATATACAATTTGCTGTTCTGAATTTCACTATTTCACGGTTTTACAACTCTACATAAATGATCAACTTTGTTCAACAATGTTTCAATGACGAATAAATTAGATTGAAATGCCAGTTGAGCATCCCTGGCAAGGGGAGACATCTTTCACCTGCAAACTGACTAGGGACGGTCCTAAAGAGGGGTCTCCAGGGAGGAAACAAGGCCCTGGAATGCGCGCAGAGCTCAGGAGTCCATGTGGTCAGAGAGAAGGCCCCAGACCTTCCGCTGTGGAAACTCCTGGGGACACGCTTCAACCCCAGGCCTTCCCTGGCATCTTCCTTTCCTTTCCTATGTAGGTTCTCTCTGGGGTTACCCTTTTTGCTCTATTTCTAGTACATAGCCACTAGATTATAAACTTGGGCAGCTTTTAGTGTTCCCCCCTTACCATTGTCCCTAGCACACAGGACACACTAGGGAAGGACCTGTTAAATGACAGATTATCTTGCTTCTGATGTTTTTTCTTCCTGCAGGCTCCCTGCCAAAGACGAAATCTTCTTGGCTCGTTGCCCATAGAGCATGCAGGTAAGACTCCTGAGGTTTTATAAAACACCGCCTAGCATTGGAGCTTCGGTTCTTTACCAGGCTTGTTACAGACAAGGAAGGGTGATCAGCCTGCACAATCTCAGCTTGAAACAGTCGTACAGTCGTGCAGTGCACAGAAGGTCCACAAAACTGGATTTATCCGTTAAACTTCAGATTTCTCAGATTTCAAGTAGGAGTTATACATGGCAATGACCATTTATCATAATCTTTATTAAATATTCTCATAATACCTCTTTGCCTACTAGAAGTTGAATACTTGAAAGACTAGAAACCATCTTCATCAGAGTGAGGACCCTATGGGGGAAGCATGGGGACAGACGGTGGAGAAAAAGGTAAGTGCTGAATCTGGGCACAGATGGACAAAACTAAGGAGAGAAAGCATAGCACTGTTCACCTCTTCGTTCTGCGGCTATGCCTGCTCCCTTTGCGGTTAAGCGAAATTGAGAATTGGGGCATCTGGTACCCACCCGAGGTCTGCGCCCGATGTGTAGGACAGGGAAAGAAAGGAGGGGACAGCAGCAGGGTCCTGGAAGACGCCTGCCTCTGGCTGCTGTAGTCACTTGACTGTAGCTACCTTTTCTGTTTACAGAAAAGGGGAACAAGAATTGTCCTGCAGAGAATACATATCTATGGAAATAAATGTGTTTTCTGCCAGGCATCCACCAAAGTTTGAAAGAACAACAAGTGTAACTATTAAAGTTGCAAATCATACCTAGTATAGTCTAGTTATATTTAAATTGGAAAAAAGGATTTTATCCTTTGAATTAGATGGCTTCATTTTTGCTAACTTAAAAAATTTATTAGATAGTAAGGAAAGACATCATGGAAAAATGTTATTTAAAAAAAGAACTTTAATCTCTCAGTTTTCATTCTTAACTATTCTTTCGCAGTCTCTGAGATCACAAAACATAAGACGAAAAAAATAAATTAGAGGGAGACAGCAGTGAAACACAACAAAAATAAAAACATGAAAAGATACTGGGGGGTGAGAGGAAGGGGAGGAGAAAAGAGCAAAACCCCTGCACACCAGCTTCATCGGACACCACGCGGCTCCTTTGTAAATGGTCTGGGACGATGAGCACAGATAGGAAAGGCAAAGCAATGAGTCAGAAACGGAATCCAGTTTCTTGAGACCACAAGAGCAGAAGGTATCAGGACTGACAAATAGAAAAGCAAGGAACACAATGGAACGAAATAGAATTTGTTTCCATAACTCTTGTAGGGACACAGAAAGCAATCTGGGTCAACACTGTGTTCATGCAAAAAGCAAATAGCTTTGTAGTAGGAGCCTGAAAAATCGCTGGGTATTTTTTTCAAGAAACTCTCACAAGCCTACTCGCCTTAGAACTTATCTCTGTATACCAGCAGAGGAGGAAGTAGTTACTTATCCTAACTAGTGTTTTTAACTTTGTTAGGAATAACAAAACCATTGTCTACAATTTTATACTTATTGCATTACAAAGTAACTCATACTAGTGTAGAATTTTTAAGAGAAACAGTCTGCCAACAGAAATTTTACCAAAAGATGTGTGTGAGCCCTTGGAGTGTTGTAACAAAGAAAAAACACCTTGGTAAACACGTGTGTCAGTTATACAAGAAATCCCAGTGGAATGTTGTGCACTCAGTGGCTATTAGCAAAAAGATAACGTGTTTGAGATCCAGAATTTGTACTGGTTCTGCATGACTTAAAACACCTTTGAAAAGGCAGCAGCTGAAGCGCATGCCGTGGGTTTCCCCTCCCTTGTTGGGCGTGGCTCATTTTGAAAGAAGTAGAAATAGAAACATTTTGGTTGATGTTTCTTCTAAATGACAATCCCTTGTAAAACAAGAAATAGGGAGTGTGGTTGGGGACTGGGGGGAAAAGGAGGACGAGAACATTCTAGCTTCACAAATACTTGAAAGACTGAAGTGAAGTTTATATAACATTTAAAAATAGAGTGTCTCCCACCTGTCGATATGATCATCTACTCTTCTCTTCTGTATTTCCTGAGCTTTGTCACAGTACAAGGTTAGATTAAAACATCTAAACCAGGGTATTTGGATGTTCAAAAAAAAAATAAAAGAAGGTGGGGGTATCAGATTGGAGGGCAGCCACTTCCAAAGTCAAATTGGACTAGGTGATGTTAATGTCCATGGCGTCTGCTTTATCCGGCTCTGTTGTAGAGGGAAGTGTGGAAGTGGGAGTGTGTAACAGGCCAGACTTCTTCTACTCATGCTATGAACGAATTCCACGCATCTTTGTAGTGACTGTAATGACTATTTTGAAGGAGCTAGCTACGTGGCATGTAATCAACAAACAATTTATTACTCTCCACACTGTTCTCTCAAACCTGATTCACAAACGCATGCTTCCCCAACCCCTGTATGAAATATTTCCCTATTATTCCAGATAATAAAATATTTCCTGTTGTTCTCATATGCTAAATATCACCATTTTGACAGTAAAAATGCCCAGTCCAGGGAACTCCTAACTCTGTAGAATTTAATGTTTTCCCCCGTACCTTAGCTCAGCTTGGTGCTGCTAAGCTTGGGAAGTTTTTGTGGTTGAGGACAACAGAAAGGTCAGAATGTTATCTTGTGTCTACCCCCACTACTCCCCTCTGCTCCTCTCACAGATTCTGAATCCATTTAGAGAGTTAGATCAGGGGAAGGATGGGGACAAGGGATGTGAGGGGAGAGGCCTTCAGTGACTGCCTCCAATGCCTTCTGGCCACAGGCTCGTCCTGCAGTTTCTCCCTGAGCTGCGTGGAAATCCCCCATAATGACTGGAGAAATGACAATGCTCAGCACTCTCCCAGGGCCAGAGCAGTCCACAGTCTGTGCCTCCAGACAACACTCCTAGGAAGGTTCTCTTTAAAGCCACTCTGCTGGGCTCCCTCCCCCATGTCCCATGATGGTTCACGGGAACACGTTTTGCTCCCACCCGCAGTGGCGGTGCTGCCGTTCCCAAGGCAGTAGCTAACCTCCCTGGTAGACAGTCAAGGCGGCAGGGCCGGTGGAGACCTGCCTCTAAATTTCTCAGGCAGAAACAGACTCTGAGCTTTGGGCTCCTCTAAATTCCAAGTGACCCATGACAAGATGTGTGGATGATGTCTTTCAAATCTTCTCATCTGACCTGGGGTAAAAAGGAAGCATCACTCTAATTCTTTCTAGAGGAATCTTACCTCTGATTTTGAAAGCACACCTTAGAAATAGAGGAGCAGCTAAGACTCACCCTGTGGGCCTTTGCCATTGCCTTTCTCTGTCCTGAAGGACAGTCAGCCGTCCTGACGACTGGCTCTTAACCAATTCTGTGCCCAGCAATCTTCTAATAAAGTAGAAGCAATGAGTAGAGACCTACCGCGAGTGTATTATTTCACAGGAGCATAACTCTTTGTTTAGACTTAGAAGGAAACTTAGAAATTACCTGGTTAACCTCCTTTAATAATTTAGAATTAGTTGAGAAAGTTAAACGTACTTGAAAGGTCACTAACACTATTTTGTAATTAACAATCACACAGCCAAAAGATAACAAGATGCACAGAAAAATATTTTAAGGTTTCAGGATGTCTACACACACACAATTACACAGAGCAGAAGCCGCAAGGCTGCCTGAGCTGACATTGACCCCAGCTCCTTTTTGTGTGACAAGATCTCAGTCAGAACTTTCTCTTTTGTTTTCCTATGCAAAATAATAAATAAGATAGCTTAAAAACCAGCACTGCTTAAAGTGTGAAAAACTATTTACTTAACCCAAACAGGATTTCAAAAACTCAAATTGTCTCATAGACAATCCACATTAATTCACAACTCCCTTGAAGATCAGAGAATAAATACCTCTTTTTTTCAGATTTACTTCCACCTTACTTAAATATGAATTTCTCAACATTTGGTAGCAAATATTACATTCCCAAAGTATTCAAACACAACTTTGTGAATCTCTCACTTTTTTCTTTTTACTTTCTCTGCGCCAAGTTCTTGCTACCACACACTCACCTCCCCTAAATGAAGGCAGTCGGAGAAAAGATTTACCTCACAGTTCAGACTTTAAGAGACCATCATCTGTTTCCAGCCTAAAGTAAATGGCACAGGGCTGCTGCTGGGTCAGAAATTGGGAAATAACTTCCTAACTGAGCTTTTTCACAGTGACATTAGCTACCCCCATTAAAGCAACGGGAGGGGATCTACAGCACAAATGCAAGGGTGAAATTAAACAGAATATTCATGTCAAATCATACTGTTTTTTATCTCCTGTCCTTTTTGATTATTCTTGTTTTATCTATCAGCATTTATTAAGTCGTTTTTGAGAACAGACTCCAGTACGACACGTTAGAGTATTTAGAGCAATTATACGCAGCCTTTACGACAATGGGAGCGTGCTGCCTTAGTGAGGATGAGTAAGGACTGCTCACTCGCAATCTGAGGGGAAGCACGATTGTTGCACAGAATTGTGAATATTTAATTTTTCGAGTGGTTGCTATTGGAATTTATTATGGAATAGAGAACTGGAGGACTTGCTTTTCAAACCATTTTAAGCATTCAAACTCAGACTTCTTAGTGAGCTGGGGCACCACTGAATGAACGTTGGTACAGGGCAGGTGCTGGCAATTCCTCTACTTCCCAGCTCCCTGAGGGGGTGGAAGAGCAGCGCACGTCAGTCAGCAACCAGGGCTTGTCACGAAAGGTGCTACAATGGCAGCCGCCTAGAGACAGCGTCTCAGAGGTCCTTCACAGGCCTCTCCACGGCCACTCCCACCTACATCACCTTCCGTCATCACTGGAATAAGGCTCACTGCGGGCAGATTCTAGAGACTTGCTGAAACAGCACAGTTTAAGCTCCAAGTCATCGACCCAGGGAGAAAGATCTCTGATTTGAATCAAATGCACCCAGAATTCTTTCAGGACATCCCAATGGGGTCACTATGATAAAGAGAGAAACATTAGTGGTTTTGTGGAAGGAACAAAATTAGCTGGGATAAAATGCTGACTTTTTTTTGTCTTTTCTGATCATTCCGGTAATTTCCATCACATGTACCTGGCGGTGGTAAAGTGGAACATGAGAATGTGTCCAACTAAATGACCCTCCCTTTGGAAAGCCAGAGAGAGAGGCAGTATAGATCTAGGAAAAGGCAACGTGAACTTTCTATTGGAACCTCTTTCTAATCTTAGCCTACCCTGAAGGAACCTTTTAAGCTAATATTTATGTCAACCAGTTTACCAGGATAAGGAAAAGACACAAATAATGGGTCAAAGGTCTAAATTAATGACAATTTTATTTACAGATTTCTCTGTGTAGCTATCCAATGTTAGCTACATACAGGTGTGATATTAGGCAGCTAGTTGTTCAGTATAATGAGATTTTGATCCTGGCCAATAGATTTTATTTATCGTCCTCTATGTAAATGAAACTTTACAACATAGAATAAAATATTTATCATTTTCACACTGACACAAAACTAAACAAATGGAAACAATAGAGTTAATAGAAAAGAACACCTTAGAAAGACCAGCCACTTTCAGAGAATGATGAGAATAGAGAGGGGCTATGTAGTGAAACTTTAGGGACCAAGTGCTTCAAGAGAACATGTTTTTTAGTTGCTAAACAGAAAAAAATTTTAATGCAATTCTTTAAAAATGAGAATATTAGTGTTGAGCGGTAGTACAAATGCTATCACGGGCACATGTGCAGTGTTGATGCATAAGCAGTGTTTCTCCTGAGGAATGAAGCAGAAGACAGCGTAGGAAGAACTCTGAGCCTGCAATACTGTTACTGGCCAGCACTTAGCCCGGAAACGCCTTTTACCAATTAGGCAGAATAAATAGTAAACCGAGGCAGGGAGGAGGGAGGAGACAAGTCTAACATGCTAACTCAGCAGTCCTGAGCCTGGTGTGATAATATTGCCAGGTGTTCCAACATCAGAAGAAATACTATGTTCGCAAGAAACAAGGGAAGTCCTTGAAATTCTATGTAATATTTCCAATATCTGGGAAAGAAAGCCTTGACACTGTGCTTTCATCCCAAGCAAGGCCTGAATGTGGGAGAGGGTCCCCGGTGCCCAAAGAAAGAGCCCATGAAACAACTTTGGTTAATTGCCCACCTCTGGTCATTATCTGTTTTACGAAGGAGTCCCTGATGCTTACAGAAAGAGCCCGTAAATAACTTTGGAAAGTGCCCCAATTTTAATTAACTGCCTCCTGTCACGTATTTGTTTTACAACAAGATGAAGAAATGGGGTCTGGAGCAAGATAAAGATTTGGGCTAATGGACCCCCACACATACCTAAGTTTGGGGAGTCACATTCCCCCTGGAAAGCTGGCACCGCATTTACCCGTTAATCAATATGTAACTTTTTCCCCTCCTATCCCATCAACTATGTGGGTCCTGAGAACAAAGGACTTGCTCTCTCACTTAGGGGCTCGGGGTGCTCTTGGCTCTCGGGCCATGGGGCCTCTGGCCACCCCCCGCCCTCAGGCTGCCCAGGGGCTTGCCACCCTGGTCTTCAGCTGTTCTCGCTCATGTCTCCCTGCTTTGCCCTGAAACTTCGCCTTTCACCCCCTACTCTACCCAGTCCTGTTCTCTTCCATGGGAACAGGCCACTAATAAACTGACTACATGCTACTAGATTTGCGGATATGTGATTCTTTACACGCGTCGGCAAGAAGAACCAGGTCTCTCCCGTCGACAGGAACACACATAGATCAATGGTGTCTGTACAGATTAGACAGCCTGTCAATTACGTCAAATTTCACCATGTCACTGGTGCTCTCCTTCCAAAAATGGAAACTGTTACAAAGCACCAGCCCAGCCGCCGCTGTATTTTCCCAGCCCTACTCAGTCCAGACGGGAGCATCTAACACTCTCTTTAATGGAATGTTTACAAAGTGACATGTCAGGTCTAAGATGAAATACCTAAGAAACTGGTGTATCTTCATCATGATCTCATTTCTTATCCTGCAGCTAAGGTAGTGAAGACAAGAGACTAAAGGCATCTAAGTCCATGAATTACACTGTCGAAGGCAACCAACTTTAAGAGCACATTATAGTAACTTACCTTAGTGAGAAATGTAGTTTTATTATATGACATCACTAACGTTTTGGGGTTAATTTGTTATAACAGTCTACCTTGAGCAATACAAATTATGGTGATTTACATTTCTATAATAAAGTTTAAAGAATTTCACACAGTCTTGCTTTATAATAATATCATTATAATTTATTGGGTGCTCTATTACTATGTACATTTATAGCAATGGAAGAAATGTCAAAAAAGTAATTTTATTTTAGTATTTTTTTATCCTCACCTGAAGACATTATTTCATTACTTTTAGAGAGAGAGAAAGTGTTGGGGGGGGGAGAGGAGAGAGAGAAACAGATTGATTGGTTGCCTCCTGTGTGCACCCCAACTGGGGATCAAACCCACAGCCCAGGTCTGTGCCCTGTCTGGGACTGACCTTGCAGCCTTTTGGTGCATGGGAGAACACGCCAACCAGATGAACCAGGAGCTAGAGCTATAATCAATTCTGAACCAGGCCGCACTTTAGCTTTTGATTATTCCAGCATTCTCACATATCTTAAATTGCTTTGTCTTTGCTCTTTCATTTTTAAATGTAACATTTTCCTTACAAAGCAATGCTACAGAGTTTCAATGCATAGTGAGGTATTTTATCTTTAACGAATTCAAGACCCAAATTGTGGAATTTTGAAAAGTGATAAATTTGTGTCTGTAAGGACTAAAATTTGAGAGTGGTTTGTTACTCGGCAAAAAACAACGCAACAAGACTATCTTCCTTACGTAGTGAATACTGAGTAAAGCTTGAATTTTCTAGAAGTTTTTTTTTTACTCTTTTCTCACTAGACTCACTGCATTCTCCTCCCCCTCACTGGGCTTACTGCTCTCTCCCCTCCTTATTGGATGGGTCCACCTAACTTTAACCCTCATCTATGGGACAAATGGGAAAGCATAGGGTTTAAAGTCCCATACAATTTCAAGTAGCCCAAAAGGTAAAGATCTTCAGAAAATTAGTTAACTTTCTGATGAGTCGTTTTAGTCATAGAATTATAGTGTATTTGAAATACTGTGGTAGCCACTAAACAATTGGCTAATGCCAATTTATGACAGAGGCCACACAGCTTAGAAGAGTTGGAAATGCCTGGCGAGACACTTGCTTGGGGGAGTTACCATGCGTCGGGTGCAGTGAGCTCCGTGAACTGCTGTGATTGGCCGAC
>PVKM010051554.1:0-10442 GCA_004027735.1 Carollia perspicillata
TTTTTATCTTCTTTTTCTTAGATAAGTCCCTTTAACATTTCATATAATAAGGGCTTGGTGAGGATGAACTCCTTGAACTTGACCTTGTCTGCCCTTCCATTCTAAATGAAAGCTTTGCTGGATAGAGCAATCTTGGATATAGGTCCTTGCCTTTCCTGACTTGGAATATTTCTTTCTAGCCCCTTCTTGCCTGGAAGGTCTCTTTTGAGAAATCAGCTGACAGTCTGATGGGAACTCCTTTGTAGGTGACTGTCCCCTTATCTCTTGCTGCTTCTAGGATTCTCTCCTTCATTTTAATCTTGGCTAATGTAATTATGATGTGCCTTGGTGTATTCCTCCTTGGGACCAACTTCTTTGGGACTCTCTGAGCTTCCTGGACTTCCTGGAAGTCAATTTCCTTTGCCAGATTGGGGGAGTTCTCCTTTATTATTCATTCAAATAAGTTTTCCACTTGTTGCTCTTCCTCTTCCCCTTCTGGTACCTCTATAATTCAGATGTTGGAACATTCAAAGATGTCCTGGAGGTTCCTAAGCCTCTCCTCATTTTTTTGAATTCTTGTTTCCTCATTCTTTTCTATTTGGTTGTTTCTTTCTTCCTTCTGGTCCACTCCATTGACTTGAGTCCCAGTTTTCTTCCCATCACTATTGGTTCCCTGTGCATTTTCCTTCATTTCACTTATCTCTTATCTCTTGGTTGCTTAAAAGTATTGGCTCTGGGGCTTTGAACTATTCTTCTGTTTGAGTCATTTTTGGTCAGGTGGTGCCTGTTATGTATGGGTGGCGGAGCCTTAGGTGTTTACCAGGGTGGGGCAACCCAGTTGCTGGGTTGTGATGCTGTCTGTGGGGGCGAGGTCAGAGAGGGAACAATGGTGCCTGTTCCCTGCTCTCTTGGATTTGTGTCCCCTCTGCTGCCTCCTACAAGCAGACTGGGCCCCACTGGCACTGGTTCTCAGGTGGGCGGGCCTATGCACACTTCAGGACCCTGCAGGTCTCCCCAACAACCTCTCCTGTGAGGCTGGGAGTCTCTCCCGGCACCTTTTCAATTGGTATTTTTAGGCTTTGTTTCCCATCTCTGGGGCCCTGGGCTATGCAGTCTGTCTCACTGCCCGCTCTTGCCTAGTTTATCTGCACGTGAATGTGTGTCCACGGTCAGCCAACTGCCCTGCGTGCCCTATGTACTCTGCTCTGCTCCTCTCCTCCCCGCAGATCCCTCTGGGGTCTGCAAGCTCCACGCCACCTACACCACCCGGCACTACTGGGTCTGGCAGCCACTGCCTTTTCCTGCTACATTCCCTCTCCACTGACCACCGACTCTGCTCCTCTTACCAGTCTGGTTGAATGGTTGTCGGACTTCCATAGTTCAATTTTCTGTGTTCTGATTGTGTTATTGTTTCTAAATCTTTGTTGTCCTTAATCTTGGTTGTGCAAGGCGGCAGTGTTTCCACCTAGGCCTCCATCTTGGCCGAAAGTCGCCCAAATGATCTTTAAAGAAAAGTTAAATCCTCACCTTTTTTCTTAAAATTCAAGTGTGAAAAATAAAATATACTATTACAAATAAGAAGAAATATTTTGGCCAATGCTTCAGAATAATTTCTAATTTAAGTATCCAATATATCCCGTGGCTATACATATAGCCACATCCCTTTCACCCTAAAATTGCTATCCTAACATTCTTTTCCCCCTTCTGCTATTTCCAAGAAGTCAGAAGGAAAAGATCAATGGCAAGGGAAAAAAAAAATCCGGAAAACAGTCTAATACTTAGAAAACTTTCACATCTTTATTTGTTTATTTTCTTGTTAGAGAGAGAAGGAGAAAGAGAGGAAAGGAGGGAGAAAAAGAGAAACACTGATTTGTTGTTCCACTTATTATGCATTCATTGGTTGATTCTTGTATGTGCCCTGGCCAGGGATTGAACCACAGCCTTGCTGTATTGGGACAATGCTCTAAGCAACTGAACTAGCTGGCTAGGGCCAGAACTCTGTGCTTAGAAAGAAAGCTGGGTTATGTCTCTCGCGTAGCCTGAGATTCACTTAGGACAGGGGACTGCACACCCGTGACTAGGTTCTGTGTTCTGAATCTAGCCAGTTGCTAAGGAACCTTGAGAAGCTAAAGTGTGAACCACTGGATGGCAAGGAATGTACCTTACTCATCTTTGCAATCACTGTCCCTAGCACAGGGCCTTAACATTGTGGATAAACTAACTAAAACACGATCAAGAGTTGTACCATCTGGAGGGTAAGTTTTCCAATGTTGAAAGATGCATAGGGCAGCAACAGTAATAAATGTTTACCAAAACCTGAGTTGACTCTACCAATCACCAGGCATAGCCCAGGAAAAGGGTGGAACATTAAAATCTCTTCTTTCCAGGCAAGCTTTTCCTCTTCTTTTGCTGCCTTTACTCCTAAGAACACGGAACCCTAATTTTGCCTGCCATTTTTGCCACTCTCAGCTCAGGCACATTTCACTCTGCCTTGGCTCTCCGAAACATGCTTTGAATCCCATTTTCTTTGAGCTCGATTTTCAGGAGAGGAACAAATCCCTCAAACTTGTATTTTAATCCCAGTTACCTTCACCGAGCCTTAATTTCCTCATCTGTAAAATGGAGATATTTCCCACATCAAATTATGTAAACTACTTAAATTGAGACCTTGGTGCTGTGCTTCATAAATAGTACCTACTACTGTTATTCTTTTTTCCTTTCAGTTGGAGTGTGTGTGTGAGAGAGAGAGAAAGAGAGAAAGAAACATCAGTTTCTTGCTCCGCTTATTTTTGCACTTTCTCGTTGATCCTTGTACGTGCCCAGCAACCTTGGCGTATTGGGACGAAGCTCTAACCAGCTGAGCTGTCCCCACCAGGGTTAGCACTGTTGTTCTTAAAGACTACAGAGGAACCCAGCAGTGATTCCCAGAGGAAAGTAAACCATGAGGAAGCCTTTTAAAAATAGCTAAATCAGGTCCTAATTTTTGATGTAGGCAAATTAAACTAATCATGATAGGATGATTGGTATAGTCATCTGTGAGAAGGAAATCAGTCTAGCTGGGAGGGCTGATTATTTAGGTTAAAAAATCAAAATTGTACTGGAAAAAATTTTATAAGAAAATAAAAGAGACTATCCCTCTCTCCTCTTCCTCTTTCTCTCTCTCTCGCACACACTCGTATACACACACAGCAGTCAAGCATCCTTGTAGTCGATAAAACTGTGACCCTAACACATTAAGAAAAGGGCCCCAAACCAGTCCAGAGTGAAAATAAACATGACTGAGCAATAAATTAGGATCTCCTTCATGCTGCTTCTACCTCCCACTGTCCCTATGGAGGCTTTGGTGTAATCAAGACCCACTCCAGACCCCTCCACACGGGCCCTCCCCCAGGTGACTCCAGGCCCAGGCATCCAGGGGCGCTGGGTAAACATTAGCTGATGCAGATGGAATGAGCAGATGTCTGGAGTCCTGGGCCCAGACTGCGAGGGACAGACAGTGAGTGGGAGGCTTAGCGGAGAACAGGCGCCCCTTTTTCCTGCCCAGTCCCCCGATCCCTGAGTACCAACAGTGGGAAGAAGGGCTCATTACAACACTTGGTGGCCCCTCCTCATGCTCCTCCTTACACCATGACTCCCAGACATGCTCCTAGACAAAGCCTTAGTGTCAAAGCAGTTCTGAGTTCACCTATTCCCCTCTGTCCACGTGACAGAGAGGAAACTGAGGCCTAGAGGCTTTACAGGCTGTGATCAATCTCATATACCAGCTTATTGCCAACCAAAAACAGATTCCAAGTCTCCTGCCTGCTGGAGCAGTCCTCCGTTTTTACATTCTGCTGCTCCCATAGAAGGACTGAAGACCATTCATCCAACTGCTCGCTCAATACTCACTAAGTGCCAGGCACTGTGGTGGGCACTTAAAACAGTAAGATTCTTCCATGGCAATAATGAAAGATCCCTCTGCTATAACCAACAAACAAAAAAAGACCGATTACCCTGACAGCCTCTTGCCCTTCAACACCAAACAATTGGGAAGCACCTCCCACGTGCTAAGTTCAGCACTGGCCACCAGAAAAGAAATAGATGAGACACCGTCCCTTCCCTCCTTGCTGTACTCCTAGCTGAAGTTAGATTCCACCAATGTAGATAAACAGAGAGGAGATTCAGACCATGAATTAACATGGAATAAACACAGATAACAAATAGACAAGATTAAATATTTAGATTGTGTATTGGCCAGGGGTTAAGTGGATTAATGGAGTGATGAGTTGGGCAGAGTTATGGGATTTCCATGTTTAGACAGGGTGGATTAGGTTGTGTAGCATATGGAAATGCAAATCGAAACTGCTATCTTCAGCACTAACACCCTCTATTCATCTCCAGAAGAGCCTTTCTGTCAAAGGGCGGAAAGTGCAGGACAGACTCTGTCTCCCCATCTTTACAACATCCTGGTGAGTCAGAGAGCCAGCACTGCAGTTCCCAGGCTCCTAGTGAGGAAACAGATGCAGGGGAGGGACTAGGAACGTCAAGAGCTACTGAAACCTAGTCCCAGCCCTGCTTCACCTCCGGTCCAAATGCTCCCAGAGCACCTTGGGCAATTCATACAGGCACCAACATGATGACCCGTTGTAACACAGCCCTTTTGATCTCTTACCGCAGAGGAGGAGAAATCTTGAGTTAAGTTACCTTGTAATTATTTCCTAAGCACACCAAATGCATGTTTTGGATTCTCTATAGAGCATAAGTCTCTTAAGGGCAGGGGTGTACCTTGAACGCCCCGTCGCTGTGAAGTGCTCGAGATGCTGCGAATGTTATACTTTCTTGCTGAATGAGTGAATGGTCTAGAGAAGGCACCACAGGAGAAAAAACGGCTGTGCTGCCAACCAGGTAGGTGCCTTTCTCCCTGCCCATTTGTTTCCTGCCCTGCACACGTCCTGCTTCTGTGAAGCTTGCTCCTGAAACAAGTCTCTGCCAAGTCAGGAATTCATTTAGGGAGCTGTTCATAAAGAACTGTGAGAAGTGCCCGGAGATCTTGCTACTTTGTTTTTCTAGATAGAGGAATTCCATAATCATAGTCTCACGTGCATCCCATAGATTCTGCTTGTGAAAGAATAATTAAGGACACAGGCCCTCGGTTCTAGCGCCAAACTTGTGTTTGCTCCTTCTCATAATTTTTCTCCCAAACCTAGCACCCACTCGCTACCCAGATAAATCAGAAAAGAGATTCTAGAACCTCTTTCTAAAATTATTAACATTTGCTTCTTTATGGCCTCACACCTTGTAGGCCACATGTCTTGTCTGTCTTCGTGGTCTCTGTCATAGGTGAATACCAATTTACAAAACAGTCCTAAGAGATATAAAATGTGGATACAGTGGAGTGGAGTGACCTGGGCTGACTCTGGGTCTGTGGCTGCATTAGCAATATGATTGCCTTCTAATGGAAACTTTTGATTTACAGATCACAAACCGAGGCCCTGGGACGTTTAATAACCTACCTTTTAAACTAAGCTTTAATTGCTCCGCCCCCCCGCCCCCCACCCCCCTCACCCCCAGCCAAAGAGGGAACGGTTCTAGTAAGTCTCAAAAGTCTTTTCCAGCTCCATGCTTTTGACTGTAGTTTACCTGCCTGTTATCTCCCTCCCCTTCCCGAAACTCTATCTTGTGAAATAAGGTGAGGAACCTCACCTTTTCTCACTGGGAACTGCTCCAAACTTACCATGCATTATATTCAGATGACTGGCCGCACGTGGTTGCCAGGTATGGACAAATAGGCTGTGACCTTAATACGTCCTCCTGCTGCGTGCGTTCTGCCACCGCCCGGTTGCCCTGTGTGAATGCCCTTCATCACCACCCTGCACAGAATCGAACATGGTTCCTGACCCCGGACCATCTGTTCCCCCCACTGCCCATTCAGTTCCTGCCAATTCACCTACCATGCCCCCCAGAGAAACGGTGGGTCCTCTGCATTCGTCTCTCTCCAAACCCTCACCGCCCCCACAACTGATTTTTCCTGAGCACTAACATGCCTCTGGTTCATCTCATCTAGGTCTTCAAAGTAAGTGTGTCCATTACTGTTTCCCTCATGTGCTGTTTGCTCAGTAAATGAGAACGTAACGCAGAGCCCTGAAATTCTGAGAGAGTTTCAGTCCTTGAAAAACTGACATATATTGCTGTCTTGGTGAGTCTACAAAAGAAACTGTTAGTTGAAGATGGCATTGGCTTTCTTTGGCAGTATGAGGGCAATATTTAAAGGGTAGAACCTGGAAAGTCCCTCAACAAACTGGCAGACTGAATTCATTATTGTGGATTTTTTTTTAAAGCAGAAAAAACATTTTTCAGTGTTCGGGTAATGTGCTTTAAACATTGTCCTGACATCTGTTCTTTAAAGGCATAATAGAGGGCATGCTTTCAACTACAAACACAGATAAAATATGGAAACACAGCTCTGTATTTCTGGGCTAGGGACATGCTAAGTAATAGGGATTTGCATGACTAAGCTTCCACTATGCTGACACATGCGAAACTCAGGAGCAATCGAATCATCCGTCTTCGTTTGACGATGTTTAAATGAGAAACAGCCTTCCCCCTGGAGCGCACATGAGAACCTGATTGCACCCAATTTAACAGTAATTTCAAAATAATTCTATCTAAATATTAGTTCTCTTTAGCTAATAGTGATGTAAGCAATGATTCTAATTATAGGAACAAAAGGTTAGGAGAGACTGACCAGGGCAAATTTGGGCACAACTCACCTGAGATTTTGCTCAAGCTGACCTCATTATTATTTTCAGAAATATCATAAAACCTGGAACCTAATGAATATTTATCTTGAAACTTATTTCATGCTAAGTTCTTGTGGTGATGTTTTTTTCTTTTCCTTTCAGATATGCTACCTCATAACAACAAATGAATTCCCAAAAGCTTAGTCAGTTAAACACTACGGTGACAGCATCTGTTTTGTTATTTTCAGTTACAATAAAAGTGGATTAGGGGTTCTAATCAAATTATTTTTTCCAAAACATCAATTACCTACCCCCCCAAAAAGGCTCAGATTTTGAATTTCCTGAATCACCATAATTCCAAATTTTCTGTTGCCATTTCACAATAAGTAATTAAAATGTCCTGGAAATTCTTAGTTGTTTGTTTGTTCTGGGAGAGGGAAAGATTTCAAATGAACTGAAACCCTGCGTTAGAGAGCCTATCTTGATGATTCAGGAAATACTCCAGCCTTGAGAAAGGTTGTAGCGGCCCACCCACACCTGGATTATTACATAGGACAAAAACAGCCAAGGCCCCAGTCTCCCTGGTCCAGCTTCAAACTTCATCAGGACCGACTTCCTCTAGTGTTTCTCCATGTTGTAGAGAAGCCCCTGGTTCACTGCTAGAACTGGTGTCCTTCCTCGTAAGGGAAGTCACTGGCCAAATGCACCTGAGACCCAATTTACAGCAGAAGAGAAAGTGTGTCTGGCAGGTTGCTGAGAAACCACCCTGTGTCAGGCCCCGCCTGGGCACTCCCTCCCTCCCTCCTTCCTCGGGAGCAGGAATAGAGATGTGGGAGAAGATCGTTGGCCCTGAGTGTCTAGGGCGTGATGGTTCTCAGAGGGTGGGAGATGGATGCCGGTGCTCTGAGAGTGGCAGAGACCTGCCCCCGCAGGGTCCGGTAATGGAGCAATTCAAGCTCGGAGACCGTGGAAACGCCTGCCTTCGAATCAGCCTCACAAGACTGGACACCAGTTATTTCAGCAGTCATCATGAGGATCGGAAGACAAATGCGCCCTTCTTAAGCTTTTGGGACTGCACAGGCCTCCAAGTCTCTCACATCCATGTTTCCCAAACTCGTTAAAATGAAAATTCCGATTCTAATCTGAGGTAGGACCCAAGATTCCTTATTGCTAACAAGCTTCTGAGCACCACACTTCGAGTAGTGTCTTAGTCTGTTTAGACTGCTATCGCAGAGCACCATAGACTGGGTATACACAACAGAAGTTTATTTCTCACAGTCTGGAGGCTGGGAGGTCCAAGACCAAGGTGCTGGTATATTCAGTGTGTGGTGAGGGCCCACTTCCAGGGTCTTCTTGCTGTGTCTTCACATGGCAGAAGGGGTGAGAGAGCATTCTGGAGTCTCTTTTACAGGCATATGAGTCCCATTCATGGAGGCCCCACCCTCATGATCTCATCACCAAAGACTCCACCTCCTAGTACTATCACCGTGGGGAGTAGGATTTCAACACGTGAATTTTGGGGGAACATAGATATTCATTCAGTCCATAGCAGGTAGAGAGGTCCTATACAAACCAAGGGATGTGGAGAAGCCCACCCTGGACAACTAATATTGGTCAAATTACCAGCCCTGGGAGGTGACTGCCAAGAAGCCAAATATAATTTAATTTAGAAAAATTAAATAAGTGAGATTTCCTGCATCCATGTGTTGTGGAGCAAATGCAAATTCATTTCGTCTACACGCTTGCCCACTAGCAAGTTAAAGCTTTAAAACAAGTGTTACCCGTTAAAATAGATTAGTCAGCAAAGGCCAGCTCCTGGGGTCAGTACCCAGGGTCTCCCTGCACTAGTGGTATCATCTGCTGTGTGACTCTCATAGATCAGCCCTCCACACCACACCATCATCTCAACCAAAAGTTCACAACGAAGAGTTCTTCATTCAGTTCATGGTGCTTTTCATTTTTTTAATGGGTGATCTTTTTAAAATTCCTCTTAAGAACTACTTCATAATTTCCTTGTTTCTCTACTTCAAAGTTTAACCTCCCGGATAAATAATCTTTCGCTGTAGCACCGTGGTCTGAGCCTCTCTGAGGTACTAGACATCGCGCTAGGCTCTTTGCATAGACATCATCTCATTTATCCCCCATGAAATGTAGGTATTATTAGTCTCATTTTATAGCTGGGGAAATGGATTCTCGGAGAGTTTAAATAACTTGTTCACGCTCACTCGGTACTAAGTGGTTGAACTGAAAATTAAAAAATCAGGTCTATTTGCTCTGTAGCTATTTCTGTCTATTTCTTTTTGTTTTTCTTCACCAGACTGCTCTATATGTGAGCCTTCTCAGAACTTCACGGATAGCCTTTAGGATCATACTCCTACTTCCCAATGAACCTTCATACCTTTTCCAAATAAAATAGGAGAATACTCTGTGCCAGGGGCTTAATTTACCCTTCTCTAAACATCTATTTAGAGCCTTCCCAGAAAAGAAGGCTGTAGTCTAAGGCTCCAGATCTTTGATTCAGCTTAATTTCCCAGATTTCTAATGAGTTTTACAAGCCATCTCCAATCCTGTTATAAAGGCTTCTCTAACAAAGAATTCTCTATTTCTAGAGGGCTGAACATATCTTCCTTAGCATTTAAGACACTGGACACTACCAAGTCTTACCTTTTCATAAAGGGATAAAAATTCCTTTATGGGAATTCCTGTATGAGGGTTCAAGATGACACTTATCCTTCTCATTATGAATACTTTGCCCCGGCCAGTGTAGCCCAGTGGATTTGAGCCAAGGCCTGTAAACCAAAGGGTTGCCGGTTCGATTCCCAGTCAGGGTACAAGCCTGGGTTACAGGCCAGGTCCCCAGTGGGTGTGTGAGGGGCAACCACACACTGATGATTCTCTCTCTCTTTCTTCTGTCGTTCCCCTTTCTCTAAATACAAATAAATAAAATCTTTTTTAAAAATAAGAAAAAAGAATTTTTTTCAGGCCCTGGCTCATGTGGCTCAGTTGGTTCTAGTGTCGACCTGTAAAACAAAGGGTCATGAGTTTGATTCCTGGTCAGGGCACATGCCTAGGTTGTGGGTTCAGTCCCCAGTTAGGGTGCATACAGGGGGCAACCAATCGATGTTTCTCTTCCTCTCTCTCTCTCCCTCCCGCTCTGTCTACAATCAATAGGTACATTCTCAGGTAAAGATAAGAACAAAAATTATTTTTTAGGACCTGGCTAGGGGGCTCAGTTGGTTGGAGTGTTGTACTGATACAACATGATTGTGGGTTCCATTCCTGATCAGGGCAGGTACATGAGTCAACCAGTGATTACATGGATGGGTGAAACAACAAATCAATATTCCTCTCTCTCTCTCTGTCAAATCAATCAATTAATTAATTAATTAATACTTTAAATTTTTTTCCAGGAATTCACTGAGAATTTCTCTCATCCCTGACAGAGCTGACTTCATTAGGTCCACTAGTACAAGGACCTTGACTTACTCCTAAAATCACTGATTTTGGATCATATGTCTTTCAATACAAACCGAAGTCTCTGGCACTGGTTGACACTGTACCGGAAGGCAGATAGCACAGGTAGCCACAGAGATCTAAGTTCAAATTGAACTCTGAAACTAAGAAACGGGGAAGACTTGGGCAAGCTACTTTTACTTTTCTGAGTCTCAACTGACTTAACCATAACATGTTAGTAATAGCAGCTGATTATAAGGCTGTTCGAGCATTAAGTGTGATATCCTATGA
>PVKM010051555.1:0-10441 GCA_004027735.1 Carollia perspicillata
ACCTCTTCCTGGTGTTGACCACTTCCACCTACTCTTCTTTGTCATCAGTTGGAGAGGAAGGCAAAATGTTTTAAGACAGCAAGAGAGTATTCTATGATACTTACGGTAGCAGCCAGTAGAGAAGAGATAGGAGATCCTTTGGCTATGTATAGTGTTAACCATGATCTTCCACCCAACTAGCCACTTTTTAGAAAGGATGGAAAGAAGACTTTTGTTGGGGAGGGAAGAATGTGAGTTGGATCTAGAAAGCAGTAAGCTTGCTGGAGGTCAGATTCTGAGGTAAGGTGAGAGTAAAGGATAGTAAATAGGTATAGTGTGTGAGAGAATAGAGTTAACCACTACAGTAATAGAATTCAGGAAACTGTGAAGTGGGCTAAGATCTGGGAGGGGTGTTGTGAAGTATTTACAATTGTATGGAACAGCTATTATTTCCAATAATATTAGAGCAACAATCATATGACAGAATCTATGTGATCTGGATACTAAGAATAGTGAGTATAGGACCTTGAGTAGCGTGCTAATGAAACACAAGTGAAGTGAAAGACAGTAAATTAGCAATACAGTATGAAAGAGATCAGAGGAAACCTGTCAAGTGATACAATATAACCAGCCAAGTAAAGCAGACTATACAGAAAGAAGAAGAATACAAAAATTCCATTAAAATAAAAGATGTAAGAATAATGAAAAAATAATAATAATACAAATATGCATTAACTTGCAGGTTCTCTGTAATAGCAAAGTGAAATCTGTCTCACTGTCTCAGCTGTTGTGATGCCCCTTCTCTGGGTCCAACTCTGATCTTTTCACAGTTCCAGGTTTTGCTTTTTTTTGTCTCACTTGTATGTATAAAAAAAAAGCAGAAGAAGGAAGGAAAAAGAGATGAAATTGGAAAGAAAGGAAGAAAGAATAAAACAAGAAGAACAGAAAGGAAAAAGGAACTGAAAGATAAAAAATAAGAAAAATTTAAAAATAAAAATATTATTTTAAAAAATAATAAAATAAAATAAAAAAGCCTCTTGTTTTCAAAGTGGCCAAACCGGTTTTTCTGGTCTTGCTGGTTGCAGCAGGAAGAGGGGCTATTGGTACGGCTTTTCTTCCTTCCCAATCTGCACTCAGCCTACATGCTCTCACATGACCTAGCCTAGCACCTCTCCCTATCACTCTGGGTGTGGAATCCAAGCATTCCTGACTGCGCACTTTCCCCAGGGTTACTGCTGTGGGCTGTGGTGCTGGCGCACACGCGCTCTCCCTCAGCCTAGCTTCCTCGGTCCCATGAGTTTGTACCCTTCCCAGTACTATGGGGGTGAGCAGGGTCTTCACACAATCTTCCATGCAACCTCAGGATCGTTGCCTGGCTTGGTGGTGGGGGGGCCAGAGTGATTGCTACAGAATTCCCCAAATTGTGTCTCCCTTTTCACTTTTTCTTTTAGAGAAGAAATTCCTCCTACTCAAGCCTGCCACTCCATATAGTGGCCTGGCTTCTCCCATAGCCCAATTCTCCAGCCAGACCAAGGACTGTCGGGGTCAGTACCCGTCACTGCACAACTCTCAACTCTCCCAAGCCAGTGACCACAGACTCCATGGGTGATCACAGCCCCTGTGTGTTTGCCTCTTTGTCCTTATTCCCCTCTCTGCAACATCAAGCAATCAGGTTTCTCCTGGTGCTGCTCAAACCCTGCTTGGCTGGGGAGAGAGGGAGCAGTTGACTAGGCTCTCTCCCAGGGACTCTGTGGCAGGCCTGCCACTCCCAAGGAGTCTGTGGTAGACCCAGAGCTAGTGCTGGGTGCCGGGCCTGGGGCTACAGCCACCCTGGTCCCCGGGACCTTATTGTCCTGAAGCACTCTCCTTACCGTCTGGTTTTTCAGTGTCCACTATAATTTTTGGTCTCTTATTTTCATATACGCTGGGGTACTGGTGACTGTCTGCTCTGTTCCTCCGTAAAAAGGCTAGGTTTTTCTCCCATGTGTAGGGGAAAGTCGAATCTGCTCCCTTCTACTCCATCGCCATCTTCCTTTTTTACTCCCAGTTCTTATGATAAAACTATGTCTTCTACACATGTAGGAAAGAATTCCATTCATCTATGACAGCAGAGCATTTGTCTAGCTCATTCACAAATGGTAACAAATAACTAAAACATATGTTAAAAAGATGGGAGTCAGGTCCTGGCCAGGTTGCTCAGTTGCATGAAGTGCTATCCCACACACCAAAAGGTTACAGGTTTAATCCCCAGTTAGGGCACATACCTAGGTTGCGGATTTGACTCCCAGCTGTCGCATGTACAAGAGGCAACAAATTAATGTTTCTCTCTCTCACCTCTCCCCTCGTCCCCTTCAATCCCTGCCTCCCTCCCTCTCAAAAATCAATGGAAAAAAAATGTCCTGTTGTGAGAACTAAAACAAAAGTCCTGAACTGAATGGTGAAATTTCATTAAGCATTCAAAGAATTAGTAACATCTATCCTTCTAAAAACTATTACAAAAAATTGAGGAGTAGGAAAGACTCCAAAGTTCATTTTACTAGGCCAGCACTATCCTAATTTTGAAACCAGAAAACACTACAAAAAAGGAAAATTATAGGACAAGAGCCTTGAGGAACATAAATTCAAAAATACTCAAAATAATAGAAAACCAAATTCAGCAATACATTAAAAACAGCATGTACCACAAACAAGTGGAACTTATACCTGGGAAACAAGGTCAGTACAATATTCTTAAGTCAATTAACATGATAAACCACGTGAAGAAAAGAAAGGGAAAAAAATCATATGCTAATATTAATAGATGCACAAATAGCATCTGATTAAATCCAGCACTCACTTATGATAAAAAATATTCTCAGCTTAGTGAAAATAGAGAGAACATATATCAACATAATAAGAGCATACATATATGACAAATACATAGCTATCATGATATTCAATGGTGAATAACTAAAAGCATTTGCCTTAAGATCAGGAACAAGACAAGGACATCTGCTTTCACCACTCTTATTTAAATAGCATTGGAAGTGCTAGCCACAGCAATCAAACAAGAAAAAAAAAGGTATCCAAATTGGAAAGGAAGAAGTGAAACTGCCATCATTTGCAGATGGCATGACACTGTATACAGAGATCCCTAAATATTCTACCAAATAACTATTACAGCTGATAATGAATTCAGTAAAGTAGCAGGATACAAAATATTCAGAAAAAAATTGGTTTCTTTGCACATCTATAGTGAAACTAAAAAAAAATCCCATTCAAAATTGCATCACAGAAAAATTAAATACCTAGGCATTTAATCAATAGAGAAAAAGACCCATACTCAGAAAAATTATAAAACACTCAAGAAGGAAATTGAAGAGATACAAATACATGGAATTATACGCAGTGTTCATGGACAGGAAAATAAATACCATTAAAATGTCCATATGCTCAATAAATCTTACTATCAGTAGTGGGGGGAAAAAGTCCATACTACCCAAAACAATCTGTAGATTCAACACAATTCCTATCAAAATACCAATGGCTTATTTCACATAATTACAACTTTTATGTGGGACCACATAGATTTATGTGGAACCACAAAAGATCACAAATAGCCATGGCAATTCTGAGTAAGAAAAACAAAGTTGGAGGTATCATGCTACAAGATATAAAACTATACTACCAGGCCACAGTAATCAAACATCATGGTACTGGCATAAAAACAGACACATAGAGCAATGGAACCCATACCCATATGGTCAATTAATATATGACAAAGGAAGTAAGAACAAACAATGGGGGAAGAGAATCTATTCAATAAGTGGTGCAGGGAAAACTGGGCAGATACATGCAAAAATATGAAACTAGACCACCTTTTTATACCATATATAAGAATAAATGCAAAATGGATTAAAAACTAAATGTAAGACTCTTAACCATAAAATTCCTAGAAGAAAACATAGGCAGTAAAATTTCAGACATTTCTCTTTAGTAATATTTTTTCTGATAGATCTCCTAGGCAAAGGGAAATAAAAGAAAGAAAAAACAAATGGGATTACATCAAACTAAAAAGTTTTTGCACAGCAAAAGAAACCATCAACAAAACGAAAAAGCAACCTACTTAATGGAAGAAGATATTCACAAATGATATATCCAATAATGGCTTAATATCCAAAATTTATAAAGAACTCATACAATACAAAACCAAAAAACAAATAATCCAATTAAAAGGTGGACTTATCTCCAAAGTAGACATACACATGGCTAGTGCGCATATGAAAAGATGCCCAACATCACCTATCAGAGAGAGATATCACCTCACACCTTCAGAATGGCTATCATCAATACATGAACAAACATCAAGTGTTGGTAAGGATGAAGGAAAAAGGAAATCTTCATGCACTGTTGGTAGAAATGCAGACTGTTGTGGCCACTATGGAAAGCAGTAGGGAGAAGTCTCAAAAAATTAAAAATGGTACTGCCATATGACACCATGATTCCACTTCTGGGTGTACATCCAAAGAAACCCAAAACACTAATTCAAAAGAATATATGCACCGCTATGCTCATTGGAGCATTATTTACTACAGCCAAGATATGGAACCAAAGGTGCCAATCACTAGACAAGTGAACAAAAATGGTGTAGTACAGATGGGAGTGTGGAAGATAGAAGCAAGGTAGGTGGGAGCTGAACCCACCTGTTCATGCACCCAACTGGGACACCTTGTTTATCTTCTGAAGAACAGAGTAAACAGTGAATGGAATCCCAGCTTACATGAAAATTGGAAGCCAGAGACTGCAGAGGATGTTTATAAACAGATGGTAAGGAGATTATGTAGGCCAATGAAAAGTTCCCTAGTACCTGCTCCAGGGACTATGGCTGCTGTGATCCCCAGGCCTGGTGCCACAGACCCAGTGGCTGTAGGAGCTTTGGAAAAGAGGCAGATCAGCAATTGTAACTTTGCATCTCCCTCCCCTCCCAGAGCACAGAAACCAGTCCTGGACCAGGAGGGACCTGGATGCTTGAAGTCACTGAGGGGATAAAGACACAGTGGGAGACCCACAGAGGCAGTGTTCCCTGGCTAGGGCTGTTGTCGCTGGCTGGGACAGTACTAGAGAAATTGGGGAGCTGGGTGACACCTGGAGATGGCAGAAGATTTGGGCTGAGACTGACCCTGACACAAATAGTCTCGGGACTGGTCAGAAACTTGGGCTGTGTGAAAAGCCGGGTCCTTGTTAAGAATGGCCAGCTGTAACCCAGGGGAATTTTCTAAGAAAGAAAATGCCCTGGCTGGGGTGTCTCAGTGGATTGTGTGTTGGCCTCCAAACCAAAGGGAGGGAGGTTCGATTCCGAGTTAGGGAACAGGTGACCAATGGGGGGCGCACAGGAGGCAACCACACATTGCTGTTTCCCTCTTTTTCCCTCCCTTCCTCTCTCTCTAAATAAATCTCTCAGCCACTGTGCAAGGAACTCTCTTGCAGGGCATTTGTTAAGAACCACAAGAGCAAACGAGACAAATTAACTCAAAAAAAGGCTGCTTAAAGAACTCATGAACAACCTGGGCCAGTGAAGAGGAAGGAGGAGGGGTGTGATTTGCTCCAAATCAGGACACCTCACAGACTGATCAGAGTGGGGCAGCAGGGGCTCAGAGGGTTGCCCCCACTCAGTGCACCTCATGGACTAATCAAAGGGTGGCACAATGAGGTGGATTAAAGTCGTCAGCCTGGCACATATGGACAGTGGGGGCCATGCAGCCCTCTTGATGGCTTGGGCTGGAGGATGGACAGCTGTGAATACTGTAGCCCAGACCAATACCCTAACACACAACTACAGAAAAGGACTGTAGTCCAGGCACCCTCTACCTGCAATATCCAGGAAACCCAGCAGAACCTGCTTGGCTGATATAAAGTCAGCAGGAGGCTTTTCCCCCTTATTTCCAGTAAGACAATAACCTGGAGCTGTGAAAGGATCAAAGACAGATCCAGAGAGGGATCAGAAGAGTAACACCAATAGTTGAAACAAAATACACTTTGCTACCCTACAGAACTTGCATTTTACTTTTTATTATTTTTATTATAATTTTATTCCTTTTATTTCTCTTCCTTCCATCATATTTTCCTTGTTTTATTTGACTTTATTGTTTTACTAATTTTCTTTTTTCTCCATTTCACATTGCATTTTAATTTCTCTTCCTTCACTTCACTCGTATTCCAATGACATACTACTCTCGGTGTATTACTTTTTATTCTTTTTATTCAGATTATGTATTTCTTGTCATATTATTATTTTCCCAATTCCCACACAGCACCTTTTCCTGGTCTTGGTCCACTTCACTATCTTCCTGAGCTTTATTACTACTCTGGTTAACTTTACTTTCTCCCGCACTACACCACATTTCTATCCCTTACTCTCACTCTATCTTATCATTGACCCTCCCATAAGCGCTCTGCTTTCTGGAGTCAGCTCACATTCTTCTTCCCCTCTAGTAAGAGTCTTAGCTCTTTTTCACCTTTTATAAAAAGTGGCTAGCTGGGTGAAATATCATGGTTATTGCTGTACTTGTCCAAAGAATCTCCTATCTGTTCTCTACTTATTGGTACTTTAAACCCCATAAAATACGTGCCTGCTGTCTTAATCCATTTTGCCTTCCCCCTGCCACTGATCACAAACAAGATAGGTGAGAATGGCAAACACCAGTAAACTAGCTGGAGGACAGAACCCACCAACAAAGCAGCCACCAACAGGTAAAACCCAAGTACAACAAAACAGTCCATACAAGAAAGGACAACTCTCGAGAATCCAGACAAGATTGAAGAGACCACACCACTGAGTCCCACAACTCCTACCACAAAAGTTCACCCTATAAAGACAGCTAGCAAAGTAGAGCATCTGGAATCACAGAAACAAACAAAAATATTCACCTAAATGGGGAGACAAAGAAACGTGCAATCAAAAATAATGGCAGACAACCCACTAAAAGAGCTAAGTGAAATGGAGGCAAGCAAACTATTAGATACAGAACCATTCAAAAGAATGGTTATATAAGCATGCTCAAGGGACCCACAGACAACTACAAGGAACTGAGTCAGAACTGTAACAGCATAAAAAAAGAAACAGAAACTATAAACAAGAACCAGAAAAAAATACAGAATATAATTTCTGAAATAAAAAAACACATAAGAAGGAATTACATGCAGGCTGGATGAAGTAGAGGACC
Organism: Carollia perspicillata; assembly: GCA_004027735.1. Classification (NCBI taxonomy): domain Eukaryota; kingdom Metazoa; phylum Chordata; class Mammalia; order Chiroptera; family Phyllostomidae; genus Carollia; species Carollia perspicillata. Next base: position 7,182 of record PVKM010051555.1, read on the forward strand.
AAATTATTTAGGTGGAAGACAAAATAGAAAGAAATATCCAGGTAGAGCAGCCTCATGAACAAAGACTCAGAAAATATGAAGACAGCATAAGGGAACTGCAAATAACATGAAACACAATGCATTTGAATCACAGCAATACCAGAAGTAGAAGAAAAGAAGAAAGGGATAGAAACCCTGTTTGAAAAAATAATGACAGAAAACTTTCCAAACTTGGAGAGGGGAAAAACCACTCAAGTTCAGGAAGCAGAGGATCCCAATCAAGATAAACCTAAACAGGCTTATTAGAAGACACATCATAATTAAAATGCCGGTGGTAACTGGGAAGATGGTGGTGAGATAGGTGGGAACGGAGTCCACTTCCCCCTGCACACGGGTGAAACACCTAGCCGATCTTCTGAGAAACAGAGGAATCAGCCACCAGTATCTCAGCACATATGAAGATTGGAGACCAAAAATTGTAGAGGACACTGAAAAATCAGATGGTAAGGGCAGGGAGTCAGGGCAGTAAGGTCCCAGGGACCAGCGCAGGGACCAGGGTGGCTGCAGCCCCAGGTCTGGTGGCCACTGGGTCTGCCACAGGATTCTAAGGAGAGAGCCAGGTCAAGGGCACCCTCCCCTCCAAACAAGGTTTGAGCAGCACTGGGAGGGACCTGGATGCTTCAGGTTGCAGGACGGGGGGCGGGGCTTGAAAATAAAGATGAAGTGGCAAACACACAGGAGCGGTGTGCATCCACTGAGACTATGGATGCCAGCTGGGAAGAGATGGGCAGAGAGGACCCTGACAGGGTCAGTCCCCAGTCTGGTTGGAGAGTTGGGCTGCATGAGAGGACAGGTGCTTGTTTGGAGCAGCAGGCTTGACCAGGAGAAATTTTTCAAAAAAAAAAAAAAAAAGAGAAACTTGGTGTCTGTTTGGGGAATTCTCTTGCAGCAGCTGCCCCACCTCCTGTGCCCCTACACAAGCCCAGCTGGGAGGCTGACCTCCTGCTGTGGCGGCGGGGGCCACTGGCTCACAACCAAACCCCCAGGTAGAACACGCACCCGAACCTTCAGGCCATGGCTGCCCTGCCAGTTCTGCCCCAGTAGCGGAGGCCTAGTGCTCACACCCAGAGCCCCGGGATAGAGTGCACCTGACCTCACTGCCCAGAGGGACCTTGCACCTGGTCCCTGTGCCCCAGGGGCAGCAGCAGAGGAGGCACTCGCCTGCAGCGGCAGCCACCAGCCATGGAGGAACCTCCACCCTGCAGTGACTCCTGGCTAAGAGAAAGGTAGAGACCTCTCCACAGAGGAGAGCTGCAGGGCTCAGGGAGTCAGCAATCCCCAGGAAGAATTAACTCAAGTGTGGGGAGCTGAACTACCCTGAAGGGACTCTGAGACTCTCTAGGACAGAAGAGAGCAAGAAGGTGGTGTGTGAGTTGCCCCTAACTGGTACATCCCAAGGACAGCACAACAGGTGGACTGAAGGTGTATACTGGCGCAGAAGGGCACTGGGGATACTGGCAGCAAACTGAAGAACTGGGCTGGAGGCTGGGCAACTGCAGAGCGTGCAGCTCAGGAAGGGAGAAACGCAAAACCAATCCCTCCTCAGCCTGCTGCAGCCGCAGCCAGGGAGACCAGAATTGGCTGGCCCAGTCTGAAGCCAGCAAGAGGCTTTTTTTTTTAATTCCTTCTTTCTTTGTTTCTTATTCCTTCTTCCTTTCTTCCCTTTTTTCATTCCTTCTTCCTTCCTTCCATCCTTTTTTTGTCTTAATCCCCACAAGTGAGACAATAAAACCTGCAGCTGTGAAAGGTCCAGAGTTAGACCCAAAGAGGGGTCATCCCAACAACTGATACGATGAGACAAATTTCACTTTCCTACTCCAGAGAACTTAAAAGTTATTGTATGTTTGTATTATTATTTTTCATTATTCCTACATCTTTTATTTTATTAGTATTTTGTATATCTCTTCTTTCTGTTTAGTCTTCTCCACTTGGTTTGTTAAATTGCATTGTTTGATTGGTCTCCCTTGCTCTCTCTTTCATAGTTTATATTTAATTTTACATCTTTTACCACACTTGTGTTCCTTTAGCACAATACTCTAGGTCCTATACTTCCTTTTCTTGTTACCCAGATCACATAGATTCTGTCATATGATTGTTGCTCCATTACTATTGTAAATAATTGCTGTTCCATACAGTTGTAAATACTACACAGCACCACTCCCAGATCTTAGCTCGCTTCACTGTTTCCTGAACTTTATTAGTATTGTGGTTAACTCTATTCTCTCACACACACCTATTTTCTATCTTTTACTTTCACTTTACCTCATAATTCTGACCACACACAAGCTCACTGCTTTCTAGACCCAACTCACAATCCTTCCCCACTCTAACAAAAGTCTTATCTTTTTCCACCCTTTTTTAAAAGTGGCTAGTGGGTGAAATAACATGGCTAACACTATACATATCCAAAGGATCTCCTATCTCTCCTTTATGGGTCGGTGCTTTAAATACCATAGAATACACTCCCGTTGTCTTAAACCAATTTACCTTTCCCCTCCAACTTATCACAGAAAAGAACAGGTAAAAACTGTGAACACCAGGATACCTGCTGGAAGAAAAGAACCCACCAACAAGGAAGCCACCAACAGATAACAGAAGAATGTGAAGGAGGGGGTGGAAGCTGCACTAACTCAACACAGGACCTATCTGGAAATACAACAAAATGGTGGAGAAATTACTCAAAATGAACTGAACAAGAGTAAGAGAGAATCCTCAAAACCTGGTACACACAGAAGAATTGGCTTCAACACAACCTGCCCACATTCACACGACAGAATACAAGACAGAATGAACCTTAGTTAAACAGCTGGAAGGAAGGACCCACCAAAGAAAGATCCAACAATAATCAAAACCCAAATACATCCAGAGAGCCAACATAAATGACAGCCTAAGAACAGCGAGCACAGTAGATGAAGGAGACAGCACCACTGAACCTCACAGGTCTTCTACCATAGAAGTCACACCAAAAACCCAGGGTCAGAACAGATCTCCTTAAGAAGCAGAGGCTAGCAAGAAGAGTCTCACAAACAATGCGAAGACAAAGAAACAGTCCCGAAATGAAAGAAAAGGAGGAAACCTCAAAAAGAATGCTAAATTAAACAGAGGCAAGTAAAGTGTCAGATATTGAGCTCAAAGTTATGGTTATCAGAAAGTCCAATGAGCTCAAAGAGAATTACCAAAAACTACATGGAAACTACAATGAAGTCACTGCAAACTATATC
>PVKM010051556.1:0-10444 GCA_004027735.1 Carollia perspicillata
GTTAAGTGAAACCACAACAATGACACCACTTTAAAATTAATGTAGGACTTAGCTCAGGGCCCAACATAACTATTTTTCATGTGTTATTTATTTTAACCTCTCAGGTTGATATTCATCTTATTGCCACTCTGCAGCTGGGGCACTGACTTCTCAGTCCAGCCCCGACCCTGAGGGACCTCACTCAACAATTCTTTAACAGCAGCTCCCCCTCACCTGCCCCTTAGCTTCCAGGGGCCCCACCTTGAAAACACCCACAATCTTGAATCAGTTTAACAGTTTCCCTTCTCTGGCTTCTACAGGCTGGATGCTTAGCTCTCCTGAGCTGAAGAGGAAAAGAAACAGTCAAGCATCATGCTGACAGATCCGTAGAATTATGGTGTCTGTGACATGTGGTGTCGTATGTCAGCTTGGCTAGGCTACAGTACCCGTGAAGGTATCTTGTAGATGTGGTTAACACCTACAATCAGTTGACTTTAAGTACAGGAGATTATTCTCAATAATGATGTTGGGCCTCCTCCAATCAGCAGAGAGGCCGTAAAAGCGAAACAGGCTTTGCCTGAAGAGGAAATCCTGGCTCAGGACTGCGGCATCTGCTCCCGTCTGAGGGTTTCCATCCTGCAGGCCTGCTCTGCAGATTATGGCATTGCCGGCTTCACAACCGCATAAGCAAACTCCTTGAAATCAATCTCTCTCTCTCTGCGTGTGTATGTACACACACATATGTGTATGTGTAGACTTAGACACACACCCTGTTGTGTGTCTACACGTACATGTATGCTATTGGCTCTGTTTCTCTAGAGAAGCTTGACTGGTACAGTCTCAGTCGTAGTTGTGTCTCCAGGACCTCTGAGCAGTTCTTTTCATTGTCCCTGATCACCTACACCCTTCATTCCTCAAAACCCTCAACTAGCTCCGCATGTTCCCCACTCTGCCCTACTCTCTCTTAGTAGGTGGCTTTGTTTTCTGTTTCACAGAGACAGTTAAAACTATTAGTGCTTTAAGTATTGTCCTGAGCTCGTGTGCTGCCACTCTGCTCCTCACCAGAGGAACCACCTCCTGCCTCTGGGGTTTATACACACATATCAACACATATCAACCTCTCTCTGCTTGCAGTCACCGTTGCCTCTTGCTCTTGGCACTGACCATAATTCCCAGAATGGACAGCTACGGCACCACATGACATTCCCTTGCTCCTCATCACAGAAGACAGCCCATTCAAACGCACTCGGATGGACATCATGTGTTCGGCCCAGCCCAGCATTAGCCCTTCCTCTGGAAGAATCGCTTCTCCCTTTCCATTTGGATCTATCAAGGATGTACACTTGATCATCCAATCCCTGGACCAATGGATGATGAATAGCTCAGGTTGAATCACTTAGAATATCCTATATGCTCATGGGATTGGCGCTGGAGGTAAATTAGGCCAAACAGAACTCTTCCCCAGTCAAGTTCGTCTTATTCCTCATGCGTCACTTTGATCTGTAAGGATCTGACTCCAGATCCAGATCCAGATCTGACTCCAACAGCCACATAAATCACACCAGGAAGAGCAAGAGGTCAACAGACAGGCAAGAGGGGAGAGTCTTGATCATATTGCTCGAGTCCCAGGGATCTTGAAGGGGAGCTTTAGTAGCCCCTGGACTTCCCACTTCAGAGAGCTAATACGCTGTATCTCTTACGTCAATTTGATCTGCGTATCTGTCACTTGCACACCGAAGTCCTAACTACCATCGGAACAGAGTTCCCAGAAGTGAGGAACAAGGGCCATAAGAGATTCTATCAGTCATCGGGGCAGAGCCAGGGCCAGAATCAGTGTCCTGAACTGCCACATGTTTGACCATATGGTAAAGAGCACCGCTGAAGCTATAGTCCCTATAAGCAGACAACCAAGGGTGACTCTGGTGTTGGCCAGCGCCAGCTGGCTGGAGGGACCAGAAGGATACTAGGTATCTGGTGACTACCAGGGGCATGATTTTACCCATCAGGGTCAAGATCTGCTCCATTAGGAGAGCGTGGGACAGGAAGCCATTGGATGGGGAGGGTGTAGGGAGCTTAGGGAAGTATTTAAAAATCAGCAAAAAGCATGAAAATATACGGATGTCTTTAACTCAAAAGTGCTCCGATATGATAACATTGTTAGAAGGACTTGTTTTATAAGACGTTAACACTGGGTTAAGGGTACGCCGATCTCTTTGTGTTAACATTTCCTACAAATGTACCTACAATGACTTCACATGGGAGGGGGGTTGCAGGCAAGGAGCAATTGAAGAAGAAGAAAAGTGGAAAAAGTAGATAACCCCCCTAAATTTCCATCCTAATTTAATGACGCCAACGGCCTTCAAGTTACCCTAGCAGGAATCTCCTATCTTTCTTGTCTTTTTTACTGTCTCTGTCCCATCTCTTCGCTCATCCCTAACCCTGTCAGTTCTCCTGCGAGCCCCTCTCTGAACTCAGCCCTATATATTGGCACAGTTCAAGCTCATCTGCCATCGCTCACATTGTTGCTAAAGCTTCCTTGTTGCTCTGCCTACCTCTGACCTCACCTTGTTCTATTTCTGCTCAACACCAGAATTACCTTTTTCAAATATACATTTTATCATGTCACTTCTCTGCTTAAAATCCTCCAATGGCTCCTTACTATCAAGAGGATAAAGAACACTTTTTTTTTAACATGGCAACCTACCTTTGTATTTTTATATTCATCCTTACAGTTACTTGAGATGTTCTTTCTTTCTGGTTCCCCTGGAGAAATCCTGCTCACGGAGCAAGACTCAGTTCAAATGCCCCTTCCACTGTTGAGCTTTCTTGGTACCTTCATACAAAATGAGGTGCCTCCTCTAATCCCAGGACATGTCTGTCTTCATAACGACCGGCGCATGAGATGTTTTCCCTCCTCTCCGATGAAGTACTCGGGACGCAGTAAGGGCTTGTGAACAGTTTGTTGAGTGGCTGGTGTTGGGAAGCAGCTCAAAGCCTTTAAGGACACTGTTACTCAAAATGCCAGGGGTTGGGCAAGCACCTTAATTTGCTCTTTTCTTCGTCCAGATACTCTACAGTGAGATATTTTTCAAAATCTGCAAACATCTAATATTATGATGGAAATAAAGTGAGAAGTAAGATTCATAATTTTTTATCATAAATCTTTTTACGTCAGCGTGATCGATCACATGCATTCCAATATGAAGGCACACACACCTTCATATTGAAGTTACTTTATAAACACCACTGCAAGTATTAATTCCTTTGAAAGGAATGCTATATATTGGGCTGGCCCAAAAGTCCAGTTTTATGTGTAAAATAAGAAACATATTTTTCATTTTCACCAGTAACTTTATCGGTTTGGATATTTTGCGTATGTCGCTATTTCTTACTATTGGCTTCCAGTGGGTAGAGGCCAGGGGTGCTGCTAAACATCTTCCAATGCATCAGACAGCCCCACAGCAAAGGATTACTTGGCCAAAATGTCAATGGTACCAAGAAACTTTGCAAACCACTTTTGGTACAGTCACAGCACATTTTCCATGCACTGCAGAAATCTTTTTTGCAGTTCGGTCACATTTTTACCTTTCCAGAAAGCATAATATGCCAAAAATGTTGTGTATTTTCTTCCATCTTCAATATTAAAATGACTGAGCAAAAATTCATCAATTTTGATAAGTTTTTTACAAAGTGCAAGCTGATGTGACAGCTGTCACAATACAATCTAACAAAATCGCTTTGAATGAAGTTAAAGACACCAAATGCTACTAGAGCCATCGTATGGAGAAAACCAAATGAGCTTTTCAGCTAACCCAATATCTAATGGAGAGTAACAGATGGAGGGTGTGTGTTGATTTGGTTGGTCTGATTTATTGGGTGTCCGGTCCAGCGGTGCTTCTCCTCTGAAGTGTACAAGAATCACCTAAGGATGTTGCTAAGATGCAGGTTCTGATTCAGGAGGTATGGCGGGGGGAACTCTCTGTCCTCATCTAACACGCTCTCAGGTGATGCTGATGCCTCTGGTCCGTGGACCATACTCTGGGTCCTGAGGCTCTACAGGGCTTCCATCAGAAAAGCGGTAGCTTTGAGCGCCCAAAGTGATATGATGCCATAGTGGATAGAAGAGTTTCCTTTTTCTATCAAGATCCACACAGACATCCAGTTAAGTGTTGTGGTTTAGCTCGTTAGAAGACAGAGGTCATATTCTTTTACTAGTACACTTTGATATGACATTTAAGTTCTAAAACTTTACCATCTGATATAATATGCTGAACAAGAATATACCAATGAATTTGTTCCCTTCTTTAAACACGCTGTTTTTGCAGGCCAATTTATAACTTGCTGTAGGAGCTGCTAAATGCCTAATTAAAAATGAATTCAGTGGCATTTTCAGGTTTTTTCCTGTGAAATTTCAGAGACTGAGGCTGATTACTTTCAAGAAGGGGGGGGTAGGCATTGGTTATAGATTTGGAGGGTTATTTATTTTTTGTTTTCCAGAATAAAGTGAAAATTACATCTAAACACCTCTGACTCTGAGGAATTTGATTTTAAGCAAGAAAATTGGACTCTGCAAAGCACTTGTTTCTTCAGAGACTTCAAGATTAACCATAACAGCAGCAAGAATCCCAAATGTTAATGGTTCTAAGCACAGAAAGATATAAAAAAGCTCAATTTATGGAATGAGCCTAACCATCCATTAATGGGCCCTTAGTGCAATAAAATGTATGCAGAATATTACAGAATACCAGCTAGCAGTAAATATGATCAAATAAATGCATTTATTGATATGGACAGATATTTAAGATATATTAAGTGAAGAAATCAGATTTGATTACACTAAGTATAGTATCAGCCTATTTCTGGGTAAAAGTATAGAATGTATACTAGAGCAACACACTCTAAAATAGTAATATTAGGTGTTTGGGGCTGTGGTATCATAGGAGATTTGATTTTTTTCCTCCAAAGTGAACAGTTTTTAAAACTCTAATTTATAATGGGCTCAGACTAAGCTAAGGACCACTTCCACATATCCCTAGATTAAACTGAGATTATAAAATGCTAAACATCATTCTTATTTACTGCAGCAAAATATAAATACAGAGACTAAGCTTGACCGGGAGCTTATTGCCATTAGTAGAGAGCCCTATGTGCATCACCAGTGCCTTTAATGTTAGTTCTCTCCAGGACCTAATGAGACAATAGACGGAAACCTGGGACTTGCCACTCAAGATAGGTAAGCTTCTAATATTCCTGTGGGGAAGCAAGTATTTTTGTGACAATTCTGATGGATTTGAAGGTCTAGGTCAAGGTCTTGAGGGATGCTGAATTCCTCAGGCTTGCTGTCATCCGTTTGTTCCACACAAGCCACGCCTTTTTCATCCTTGCTGTGGCTGTGTGACAGGTGGAGCCCCTGAGTTTGTAGAGCAGTTGGTGGGTTACTAGATAAGCTCAGGACCAAGGTTATTAATCTGGCCTCCATGGATCAGAAGGGGGAAGGCCTATCCATCACTGCAGAAATTAAATGTAAAATTTTACACATTTATGTACATGCATCTGTGGAAACCACAATCCACATTTTTCATCAAATTCCCCAACTGTAAAGTACCCAGAAAAAACACAACAACTGCGAATTACTGATGCACAACTTTTCAGAAGCAGAAAAATTTCAGCATATCCGTGTTTCTTATATGTATGATAAGAAACACAGAAATTATTTTATGTATCACCTCAAATACACATAACTAAACAAGACCACATAGAGCAAGAAAATAAAAAAGGAAACCTCTAAATGGAAACCTAAAAAGGAAACTCTCTTATGACCTATTACAAATTTGACCCTTTAGTTCATCTCGGGCAATTAGGGCAAAATTCCAGTAATAAACACAAGTTGAAAGTTCCCCAATACTTTATTACAAAATGTTCTGATGTGGTGGTTCTCCAACTTGAGTGAGCCTAGGAAAAATCTGAAAGGCTTATCAACTACCCAGATCCCCAGGCCCTATCCCCAGAGTTCTGGAGTGTGACCCCCAGGGCTGACATTCTTACAAGCTTCCCAAATAGCTGTGATGCGGGTGGCCTTCCCACCATATCTGGAGTAAAACTGGCCTGAGGTAAGTAACCCTTCTTTCCACTGCAAGAGTCCCTTCTGGGTGGATTGAAGCAATTACCACTTTTCTTTCAGAGTCTGGAATACTTGGCCACCTAAACTGTCCATTTCTACTTCGAGACTGGGTGGTATTGCCTTGTCTCAGCTGTTCTAGTCCAACTTCCCAGGCTGTACCCGCATGAATGGCTTTTAAATGGGTCACCCCCCACCCCACCCTCTGAACCACAACCACCCATGTGTTCAAAGCACAGACACCACTTAACACACTCATTAGAAGTTGAACACAAACATTTCTTATAACTGACAGGGACTAGTGACTACAATGAATAAACACTTTAATTCAATGTATTAGGAGTGACAACCAGAGACGTGATCAGGGCCCAGCCACTGCAACATCACAGCTTGGTTTTTAATCATTACAAGACGCTCTTTCAGAGTGCCAGTTTCCTGCAACATGTCAAAACAGAAAGCTATATTTCTATGCTGTTCTGTCACTGCCTTCCAAAATCGAAACTGGAAAGAGTATCTTAGGGTTTTTTTTTTTTTAATATTTTATTTATTTATTTTTCGAGCGAGGGGAAGGGAAAGAGAAAGAGAGGGAGAAAAAAATCAACATGAGAGAGAAACATTGATCCGTTGCCTCTCATATGCACCCTGACCAGGGACCGAATCTGCAGCCCAGGTGTGTGCCCTGACTAGGTATCGAATCAGCGACCTTTTGCTTTGTGGGACAATAGCCGACCAACTGAGCCACACCGGTCAGGGCTTTTTTAAAATTTAATTTCACTTTTTTTAGGGTTGCTAGGCTGATCATTTGTTTCCCAAACTTACTGTGAAGCCTAATGAGAACATTTCATCAATAGACTTGAACCCTTGAAGGGAAAGTCTTTATAGAATTCTAAGGAATTTTAATGAGCATGCAGTTGAACCTCATTAATTTGGATTCCACAAACACAAAATTTGTTATAATTTGTTAAAAACCCACAATAAAATTGGACTTTTTGCTATGAAGGAAGGTCTTTTTAAGTAAATGAGATAAATAAAACTGCTCAGGAAATATTTAACTCTAGTGATCTCTCAGTTTTGGAACTGACAGGAAACATAAGATCATTCAAACGAGGTGATTTGTTTACAGTTGTTCCCACAGTAAACAAAATGAGCACTTAAGGCTTCTTCTTTCAAATCCATAACTCCCTTTATCGTATTAATTATTATTGATATTATTAATCAGATGTCTATCTCATTACACTCAATAAATATTAGCCAGTTCCTACAGCCCAGAATTTTTTGCTAGAGTGCTTGGTGACATAGGATTACAGAATCAATCTTTTCTTCTTTGAAATCACCTTACATTTTTGTGGTTAGTATTATCCTGTCCTTTTCTGTCACAGAACTCTTAACCTGAATTATAGCTAATCAATGTGATTCTAACTTACAGTGATGAAGGCTCTAAAATGAAAATATACAAGTAAACTGGATCTGTCCTACCTTGTACACTATCTTAGGTTCTCTTGGATATGAGGCAAATGTTAATACTAAAATAGTTCATATAGAAAACATAACACTCAGGGCATCTATAACAGTTTAAAGAGTTTAAGTAGATGTTAAGAAGTGCAGCAGAAGGAGATCCCCAGAAGGTAAGATGGTTCGATGCTAGGAGGGCTTACAAGGTACCATTCACCTAGAAAAGTGCCTAGTCCAGGATCTGGCCCTCCGCCTCCCAGACTCAAGACATGGTGTATTACAGGCAAACCAGATCTATATCTTAGAGATGGGAATGGAGGACTCACATTAACTAAGCTCAGAGATGCTGATTCATGAAGCTGTGAATGAAAACGTATTAACTAAACTGGCAGTCAGACCACAAGGCTCACATCGGTAGTGCCTATTGCTCTGGTGTAAATTACATGGGAATCAAATCTAAACAGCAGAGTGCTTGACCATGATAGCAAAATAAGAAGAATTGGTAATAAATTTTAATGGCATATCTGCAACAGGTACGGAGTAGGAGTGTCACCTGCCCACTTCACATCCAAACCTCCCTTTCTTAATCCTGTGAGCACTTCTCCCTCATGGAGCTGCAAACAGGAAGCAGATTTAATGAAATTGGCCTCAACCGATTACCACACAGCATTTCTCTTGCCACAGTAATCCGGTACAGGGTTAGTGTGAGATCTAAATTGGCCCAATAGTGATACAAAGGATTTTTAAAAAGATTTTATTTATTTATCTTTCGAGGAGAAAGGAAGGAGATGAGAGAAATATCAATGTATGGTTGCCTCTTGTGCACCCCCTGCTGGGAACTGGCCCGAAACCCAGGCATGTGCCCTGACTGGGAATAGAACCGCGATCCTTTGGTTTGCAGGCCTGTGCTCGATCTACTGAGCTACACCAGCCAGGGCCGAAGGATGTTTTTTTTTAAGGGGAAATAAATGCTTTCCATCTACCCCATTACCTGTAAATGACTGTGTCTGGCTGAATGTAAGAGTAAATTCAACTATGCAATGATTAAATGGATTCTATTCCCCCCCCTCCCAATTAAATAATAAGAAAAGAAGTAGGTGATCACTGTTATCTGTTCAGGGGCTTAAAAAGGTCAGATCTAAAGTTCAATTCTGCTAGCCTTTCCCTCCGGAACACAAAATGACTTTTACAGTTCCAGAAATGATGACCATGTCCAGGTAGTAAGAAGGAGGAAGGCACAAGAAAGAAGAGAAACACTTTGGAAAGCAAAACGTTGAAAGGAATAATCAGCAGACTTACAGCGTGTCTCATTGGCTATGTCACATGGTCACCCTAGATGCTAGGAAGTTTGGTAAATGTAGTATTTTAGTTGAATCATGGGAAAAAACCCAGGTGCTCCTGTTAAGAAGAAAATGAAGGTGTATAACAGATACCATTATGTCAATTTTTGCAGATTTATATATAAATTAAAAGAATCAAGCGATCTCTTTTGCCCTGTAAAAAATTACAATAGCAGTAACAGTAATAAAATAAATATTTCTGCCAAGGTACGGCTTTATGAGTCTTATATGTCTCTGGGACATATTGGGACCTGACTTCAGATGAATGGAAGCGATGAGGTCAGAGGAGCAGGTAGTGAGGACTCAGCATCCTCTCAGAAGCCAGGCAAGGCCTTTAGGCATGAGTAAGCTATGAGTCATCTGCTTTCTGCTGAGTGTCTCCATTTCAATTTTTGGAGTCCCATTCTTTTTCTCTCAATGCCCGAGCTTTCGCTTGAGGAACTTAGCAAGTCTGTGAATTCATTTTATACTGTAATTGAACAAGCCACAGGATCAGGGCCTAGGTTTGACGCTCAGCTTCATCAACCCTGTGGCTACTAAGGATAATATTCTTTTAGGCCAGTCACAGGAATTCTCGTTTTCTGGGCATAGACTGAGGCAAGAATTCAAAACGTTGAGCGTGTTTCTTTTTTAAAGCCCTCTAGCACAATTATATATACATATATATGTATATCTACGTGTGTGCGTATATATATATATATATGCCAGTGCAACCACATTAAAAAATATATTACACAGAAACAGCCACTTGAGCCCACTAAAGCCTTGCCTTCTGCAACCATACCCAAATCCACTCCAACTCACTCCAAATTAAGCACAATGGTTAAGAAAATGTTTCACTCTACATGCTTTCAAACCCAACTAGGTCAAATAACTAATCTCAGTTCCCATTTCCTTGACAGTCTGTTAGGTACAAACATTTCCAGTACCAATCACTATTCTTAGTTGCAAAAAACAGATTCCATTTGAAGCAAGCTAAGTGGAAAAAGAGCAATAAAGGCTATTAGGTAGCTCGCAGAATCTCAGGGAAGGCCTGCGAACCTGGCTTGCACGCAGCAGATCCAGGAACCATCCCGACAGGAAAGAACACTCAACCACATCACCGACTTACACTGATGCCTGTCATGTGACAGCAGTGCTACTTGGTTCTGGATCCTGAAGACGCAGTTGTGACCACCACAGAAAAAAGTTATACGGATGTAGAAATAGGTCCATCACTGTGCATGAATGAGGAAGAATGTGGCTCTCAGTGCTCTTGATAAACACTTAAGAACATGAGTGAAGTCGACTTGAGGTTAAAGCTGACGTGGAAATTGGCAGAACCAATAGAAAGAAACTGGGTCTTTGGAAATATCATTGAACTGCTAGATCAAACCTATTTTCTAGTGAGGTGAGTGAATGAACTTGTCATTAGTTGTGCCATTTGAATTTGACTGTCTAATTTTGCAATGTGGGGTCCTGACTGCTTTAAGAGACACACACAGATGTACAGATCATATCTTTGGGCTAGGGTATTCCTTCCTTTGCACAGTGCTTGAATGAGTACTACCGACTC